>JABFPM010000328.1:0-31553 GCA_022817325.1 Idris sp. 1 HC-2018 | reverse complement strand
CACCCTAATAAAAAAAATCAGAACGGCGATAAAAAATTATATATAACCTGAAATGTTTAGAATTTTATTCTATCTTATACTTAAAAATCTCACAGTAGCCTATCTTTAAAAAGAATGATTTATATCTAATTTTAAACTATCACATCAGTGAAAAATGTTACTAAGTTTTTCAACTGTTTTAATTTCAAATGTTTTGAGTAATACAAATCATTTTTTCAATCAGTTCTACTACATAAATTGAGTTGACCATAAAACTGACTAGAAAATATAATTAACGTGAATATAGTCACGTTAACTGATATTCTAGTTGTAATTACTATATTCACTTGTATTAACTATAAATGCCACAGCCATGAACATACAGTTAATTTAACAACGCGATTTTTCCTGAGTGTAATTATTGAAAAACTAGATCCGTTTTCAAAGTAAATTTGTCTTTGAAATTGACATTTAGATTTCCGGAAATTTGTAACATTATGCTTAAATTTGGTATTAGAAAGAAGCTAATCTTTAGTATAGATATATGTGGGTTCAAGTGATAGGTCAGTTCAGTTGTTAATTATTAGTTATCAGTTAAAGATGTAGTTATTTATTCTAGGTTGAAATTTGGATTTTTGTACATGGATTCGGAAATCACTTTGTATTAATAACCCAAAAGCGATTTTTCAGTTTTTTTGTTTATATTTATTTTATATTTTAGGGGATACGAATATTTACAGGTGTTATATAAAATATATTTTCACCGAACTAAGACGAAAAAATTGAAGTAACTATAATTACTTTGATTTAATAAGACAAATTCTAACATTAAATATGTTGCTTTAAAGTAACACCGGTAACGAAGTAATCCAATATTTCCGTATACAAGTTTCAAAACTTGAATGGGTGTTAGTTATCCTTAATTAATACAGTCATTGATAGTCGTTCATTAAGCACAGTCTTTTATTAGAGCAGTCAACAAGTCAGTAAAATTTCATCAAACAAAACGTAGAGTAATTGATACAGTACCGCAACATTATTATTATTATTCACCAAGTGATTATGCCAATGAAATTGCAACACTTAATTTGATTAACAAAACTAATTACAGTAAAATCTCCTTATTTTGTGATTAAGCTATAAGTTAATATAAAAAGCATTATCATTTATTTATTGTACCACTTTAGTTTTTAAGTTTTTAAATTAAATCGAACTATTTACAGTGGAGTCGGTCTATAACGAACTGCATTGCAATTAGTTCGTTGTAACCAGACTTTCCTGATAAGTGAATTTCACTGTAATTATTCCAAACATCTATGTAATTTCCGAAAAGAAAATTGCAATTTAAAAAGAAAACATTAATAGTTGATGAAAAATGTGTTCATGTATGCGAATTCTGAGTTAATCAGTTGACAAAAAAGTGCATCGCAAACTGAAAGTCACGATCAATTTGACAACGCAAATGAGAGAGTGAAAATTTCAAGTCCAATTACCGTTGATGTACTATGTATATGCGTTAGATATATGAAGCCAACTCATGTGACTGTTTGCCGCAAAGTTAACTTACATGCGGGAATGCAAATACAAGGGGAGAACTGTATGTCACAAATGTTACTTTACGTAGGCGAATCAGCTTCCGCAATGCGTAAGATAACAGTTATAAAAATGGAATGCAATTTTGTACTATTTAATTGCAATTTTTACAACATAATTGTATTTCTTAAAATACACCAATTTAACCGTAAAAAAGAAAGGAATTTCTTTTCAGATCCTGTAGATGACAATTTTTTAAAGTGTGAATCATATATTTTATCTATTCATATAATTACGCAAAGAAGATGTCTGAATAAGAAAATAAAACTGTAGGTTGTATTGAACTTTTAATCCTACACAAAATAAAATATGCTTACGCATCTCGGAACAATTTTTATGGGGGGAGTGTTTTACTTTTATTATTATATACGTTAATATTACATGACCCCATCCGGTGAATAACAAATAGTTTTTTTTTCTTCTATTTCAATCGTTTGTGCGTCTCCTTAAGGTCACACGATTTACGATCAAAATTTTCCTCTGCATTTGATTTCGAAATATATACTATATTATGTATATCGGCAACCTGGTTCCGATAAAAAGCATTGTTCATCTTCTCTTATTTTAATATATAATATAAGGAATTGTGTGCAAGAAAATGGCAAATCTTTTAGCTGATGCAATTCTATCATAGAAAGTGAACGCTGATCACTTTTCACTGATTGACTGTGAAAAATAACAGGTGCGCCATATGTATCTATACATATATACACCTATACACCGTACACACTCTTCTGACCCAGCTTATATTTAAGATGGCTTAACGCATACTATGAATATGCAAACCCAGTTTTCGGGCTTTCAAATTTTAGTTTCGTAATTAAGGATGATTCATTTTCAGAAACATCAAGTTCAAGTGAACAAACTTAAAGGATTAGCTTGAAATAATTTTAATCCTGATTAATTGCTTTAAGGAAAAAGGCTTTATTTTTTACTAGAATTACTGTAACGAAAGTTTAGGGTATTGAGTTTGTCTTTTTTTGGGTTAAACTTTAGTTCCAAGGTCGATTTATTTTTGTAAAACATTTGCTTCGATGAGAGGATGTTATACTGTAAAAAAGGTGGCAAAATGGAGGGGCACTGGAGATCTCTTCCCACGAGACGGTGAAAGTGAGTCAACTGAGATTAGTTCACGTGTTGGCCGACAAACACTTTTGTGTGCAGCCACATCCTCTGCTGTGTTTCAAGGTAATCCATTGTTCGATAGAATAGATGCAACTATCGACGCCTATAAAGGTCGGCCCCTCTGCCCAAACTTTTTCTTTTTTTTCCATACTGAAGAATGTCTTTGTCTGTAAACATTTTTTGCGAACCGATAAAATGAGTGCCTACATTATCGACGGTAATAACTTTTTTATAGGGCTCATCAATTATCCCCCGGTGTGACATAAGCGCGTTAAGTGATCAAAATTTATTGTTACCTCAAACAATGGGTTCTGGTCAAATGAGACGTAACCTTTGAGATATTAATGATCGCGTTTGTAATGTAATTAATGATTAATGTGTCCCGGCTGATTAAGTGCATTTTAAACTGTTGTCTTCTGGAAATGCCAATTAAATTAAATCTCAATTGAAAATGACAAATTAGTAGTTTGATGGAGAAGACATTTTTTTATTTTGTTTCAACTTGTTGTCCCTTTTTTAATTCTATTTTTCATATAATCCCTACAACTTGTGCCTGTCATAATAGAAATTTCCGCTCCATTTTGTTCTCTGAAACAAATTATGCATTACATCAATTTTATTTTTCGACCTGTATGAATTTTTAGGCAGCTTTATTTTTAATTTGATCTATATGAATTTTCGTACTTTATAATGATCAATTTTTATAAAGTAATTTTGTACTAGAGAAAAATTATAGAAAGATATAATTTTTTGTTTCTCTTCTTATTAAATTAGAGGAAATGACTTGGAGTAAAATTTTGTCTTATTTATGTCTGTGAAAAGATGCGTTTTTTCCGCATTATGAAAATAATACGATTTCTATTTGATTTAGGGATTATTATGAAACAAAAATAAAATGTTAGACTGAGTGAGATTGAGTTGTGATTCCGCAAGTGTTTTGTGAGTAAATGCTATTGTCTGTTTCCCAGAGATTTCATCTGTTGAGTTAAATATCATGTAACATTAATTTTTCATGTGAGAGCATAACAATAATAAATTATATCATAATATACCTAAGACGAAAGCAGAACGAATAATTTTGCATTTTTAAAATATCATTTTTTTTTCATAAACAAAACCTTTTCTTTTTTGCACAAAAATGATTCTTAATGATACTCTGTGTTCCAGTTTTTTTTCATTGTGACAATTAAATGCAATTTTCTGGCCAAACAAGAGGCACTATTTTTATAAACCAATTTTTATTATATTAACTTTTCAAATAAATGATGTGTTTGAATTTTAACAAAACCTGGAATACAGAAATGATGATTATTCGGTTTATGAAAAAGTTAAAACAAACGCATGTTCAGAAAAAAAAAGGAAGACATTTTCAACAGGAGGTTATTAGTTTTTAAAGAAAGACGAAACTTTTGACGGAGTTTGGTATTCAAACTTTTTTTTGTTTCTCCGTTCATTATGCATTTGGAACAAAAGTTAAGATGAAAAAAAATTAATTCAACGATCGGATTTTAATATGATTCCGTATAATTAAATTGTACAAATTAATATACGTTTTAAAGTCGGGGTAATAATAAATATTGTCTACGGAATTTCTCTTGTTTATAAGTAATGTATGCAATCTGAAGCCTTATTCATACGTAATATACAAATTCTAATAAATATTCATAGAGTCTAAATATAATCATCGTCAAAATGTGTTCCATTATAACGCACAATAAATGTGAAATATGTGTTTACAAGTGTACATTTAATTATATTCAGACGCTAGTTATTGTTTTCAAATAATGAAATCTGACAACATCGATTGAACAATGGTTACGAGAAATTAATGTATCTTTTAATATAGCATATACGTGTATAAAACTACACAATTTTATACAAATTACTGACAAATAAATTTATTTTTCAATTCCAATTAATTTTAATAACACATACATATTTAATTTTATAAATATATATATATATATATCTAAAGTAGGATTTGAAAAATAATTCATACAATTTCTTCTTTTGTTTAAATTATACAATTATGCACATTATGTTAATTACAAATTATCATTTATCAAGTTTCGCGATGATGACACGAAATTGATTTTAATTAAAATTTCAATTTGTTTAATATTAACATTAAATGATTGTTAATTGTATTAATTCTGACTTACAGTTGAATAAATTTTCAATTAACTTTGACATTCATTTACTAGTTCAATGATTTCAACTTTATTTATGTTAATTTATACCATATCCTTTTGTATTATCATTGTGTAAAACAAATGTAAAATTACATTTATAATTACTTTTACAATAATACATTACGCAAAATATGATCATTGTTCTTGTTATTAGTTCTACATAATTAATTCATTTGATTGAAAATATTGTAATCTTTATCATTAACGACATCTTTATATAAACAATTAGTGTACAGGCAAAATGAAAGAATAATTTAATTAAAAAGTTTGTTTTATTAAATCAGATAATAAAAATATTAGTCATAGTCTTTTCAATCACGTACATTTTATTTTTATATTTGTTTTTATTATACTTTATATATTTTTTAATTAATTAATTTAAATAAAGTTTACATATATATTAAAAAATAAAATCTGCGTGATTTTTAAAAATTTTGATTTCTGCAAAAAGTATTACATAGTTTTGCTGGTCTAGCTTTTATTATTACTACTTTTTCTTAAATTAAATACATTAAACATCGTATAATACAAAACGTACTGTAAAAAAGTAAATATATTGCAGTGACATTATTTTTTCTGCTCTTTTTAAGATAATTAATTTTTTTCTTTCTTTTATTTAAGACATGTGCTCGTTGAACAAAATATATTTATAACAACAAAAAGAAGAAGAATTTCATCGGCATCATTATCTTGAAATTTTCATCACCGACGTAAACTGCAACACGGAAAAGAGATATCCCCAAGAAAATTCAGCGTATACTTTCACCCAACATCATGCGGATTATGAACAAAAATTGCCGTAAAACTTTTGTGTATATAGTATATTGGCAAATGAGAAAATTTACATCGTAAAATGCGCACAAGAAGTGAATGTTATTCCTTAACGTAATTTTAAACGCTAATTTTATGACTTTAGTAATATGATAAAAGTTGCATCAACTTTGGTCTGCGATGCAGATTGCCATTTTTTTTGTTTAATTTACAATTGTTATACACACAAACTTTTGTCATTCAAAATGCTTTTTAAAACATCACCATCAATGTTTGTTTTACATTCAACGAGAAAAATTTTGTTAACGAGGTAGACTCAGGTTTCGTTTTAATTTTAATTTAGTTTTTTTTTGTTAACACAATAATTGAAAATTCGTTACAATTAGTTAATAATCATTTTGACTATTAAATTTTGACTTTTACCATGAAATTTTAAATTTTATGATCGATTTACGATTAGAAATGATAAAATGTAGCCCTTTTTTATCATTTGAAAATGAATTTAATTACCAGACTGTGAATAAATAATTGACAAATAAACTACTTTTAATCTAACACAAATCAATAAATTTACTGAAAATCGTTTTATTTTTCAATATTCATTTTCACAGTCTAAGAAGTAAATGTATAATTTTTGTCGCTGAACTGTCGGGAAATTCTTTTCGCTTTTAGTGTCACTGAACCTGGAGACCTAATAACCTTGGAAATTGCCGCCTGGACGTGGCAGATCGAAACGCGGCGTGCCCTCGTATGAAACCTGCGCGCTAAATCCGTGCTGCCAGTCTGCCGTGTAGCGGACAATTTGGACCCGGCCATCTGGAAGCTGGACCTTGTATTCGCCGCGTACAACGTCCCCATCGCTGATCGCATTGTGCGAGTAATCATTTCCAAACGCGTCCTCCTTCACCGCGTAGTTAAAGTCAAATGGCATGCCTGGCTCGTGATGATGGTCGTGCTGTTGAAAGACATGAGAGCCTGCATTAGTCACGTTGTTGTAGTTATTATTATTGTTATTAGATTCGTCCAATCATTGCAAAACTGATGGGGATGATGATAATTTTTGGAATTTGTTGCTGATGTACCAATCAATTTAAAACATTTATTTTTGTAATATAAAAAGTTTTTTTTTACTGAATTATCAACATATACAAATTGTGTTTGTAGACATTTATACAAGTAATTGAAATTTTATCCAAATAAAATTGTTTCGACTTGAATAAATGATTTTGATTTAATTAATTTTGAAAGCTTTGGCGTAATTACTCAAATTAATCAAATTGATTTATTTTACCGAATAATCGCAACATATATATATATATGTATAAAGTATTGGTGTGAAAATTGTAAGACATTGTACGTTGAATTTGACCTTTAACATTGTATTGAATGCTACCTCATGGCTTGATATTTTGTTAGATTTATTAGTCTTCATCATTTTTATCATTTTGCATATCAGCATTATTTTAAAGTAGCAGCAACAACAATTTTTTAATTTTACAATAATTGTTGTATCAAACATCCAATGAGGTAAAAATATTTTTTAATTAATATTTGTAATATTACACCCATACGCTCTTTAATTAATATTAATTAATTGTTTATAGCGAAATGGTGATGAACTTCAGAAACATGAGAAATTTAGGCTCATTTCAGGCTTGTATTAAGTCTAGCAAAATGATCGTACAGGGTATATGCAAAAGTAAGTTATAGATAACTCAATTAAACTCTTATCATGTTGTGCTCTCAAGTATTTTAATGAAAAATTCCCCGAAACTTTTTTCCATAATAATATCACATCAATTGTTAACGTTTTACAAGTATCGGTGCTTTGATTAAATTGTAACATTTACTTCACTAAGGTCTCTTGCAACTTTTAAAATTAATTATATTTTTCACTCTCCAGTAGCATCAACAAATTCCTTATTTTTTTTAACTGTATAATCTCATTATATAAATGTCCGCAACAAACTTTTAATATTTATGGTATAAACATCGCCCGAACAAAGGCTAAAACACGCAATAACCGAGATAATAATTAAAATGAAGAGATTCTTTAAACTTTATTGAAATGATAAAGTTTTCCATGTCAAAAATTAAACTTGTTTATTAGTTTGAAATTGACATTTAAATGACTTCTAGTATTCTAAAATGTTAATTTTCTTGTCTTTTTTTGTATAAAAAAATTTGAAATGTGAGTTCAATTCTCAGTTGTGAATGTTTTTTATATTACTTTATGTTTATTGTATTTAATTATTCGATATTCAACAAAGTATAAAAAGCCAATTATCAGCAATAATTTTTTTGAAAAATAAACCGATTTTGCGGTCACAGTTTATATCGACTAACACTTTTGAAAAAACATTGCCAAATTTTTTGTTGCTCTTTAATTGAAATCCTCGTTTTTCATCAATGTACTATTGATTTGTTTACAAAATTAAAAACAAACTATAAATGAAAGAACGTGTAATTTAATTTATCACACAATTTATTTCTAGTATATATATAATAATAATAAAAAAAAACTGGTGAGACTTAAACCCTTTCTAACAATAATTTACAATTAATAAAATAATTAATCATTTGATGGTAACATTTCTTTAAAATAAATTGGAATCGATAAATAAATGTGATTTTCCAGGATTCTTTCAAGTTTTATCATTTATGTTGTAGGAGTTATAAAATATGAAATGTAAAACATTACATCGTGTGTGCAGTAACAAACAAATAAACTGATTAAATCGCACGATCGCATGAGTTAATCTACCGTTTTAGAATGGACTTTCCTTCTTATCAAGATTAATGAAATCTAACGCAAATCTTAATGCCAGTCAAGTGATAGCTAATTATTCAATTAATTAATCGACAAATCGATTTGACATATTTAAAGGTGATATTACAATAAAAATTCAAAACATCAGTGTAAAGTATTAATGTTATTTACAAAGTAAAAATTTAAAACTTGTTACGAAGTTGCAGGACTTTTTCAGGTTGTTTCAGGATTTTCAAAACTGTTTCAGGACTATTCAGGTTGTCGCAGGACTTTTTTTAAGTTGTTGCAGAATTTTCGGCACTGTTTCAAGGTTTTGTCAGACCTGTTTCTGGACTACTTACACCACCACCAATTGCATTAGAACCGCCAGTAGGAGATCCTGAATAATCGGGAAATCCCGGCGTCGGCCTGGGTCCCGGGGCAGGGTAGCCCCCACCTGGAGTAGGTCTTGGTCCTGGTCCAGGCGACGGGAATCCTGGCGTGGGCCTGGGTCCAGGTCCCGGAAATGATGGCCTCGATGTTGGGGGTCTCGAAGGATTTGTTGGGAACGTGGGTGGCGGCCTTGGTGGGCCCACAGGAAAGGTTGGTGTGGGTCGTGGTTGCGTCGGTTCCCGAGAAAATGGCACAGATGGTTTTTTATAGTCGTAGCCTTTTGTTGGCTCTGGTGGCAGGTATGTATTTCTTCTGGTTCCGGGTGGCAAATCAGCTATTACCGTCGTTATTGCTAAACACAGCAGAGCAGCCTGTGAAAATTAACAAAAGTTAAACAAACATAAAATTAAGCATGTTAAAACATTAAAAAAAAATTCTACAAAGTATCCTATTAAGGAATTTTGTTTCTAAAGAATTTGTTTACTGTAATTATTTTTATTTCAAAAGAAAGTTTTGTTTTTTAATGTTCAAATAATATATTTTATGTACCATAAAATTGGAATTCTATGACGAAATTGAAAAGACAGGGAAATATGATTAACTAAAAGAAATCATCGGAATATAAAGATGTAATAAAGTGAATAATGAACGGCCGATATTGCTAATGTACTGAAAGGTACCCAGCATGAGTCTCGGCATTAATGTCCTCATCATCATCATCATCATCAAATAAATTTATGTATCAATCAATACATCGGGTTATGATTATGACACCCAACACTTCCGATTATGATTTTTCTCTGAATTTTTTACGTAACGTCTCATCGCAGAAATAGGTAAACTTGTTATGCAATGCTAAATTAAATGCACATCTTCATAATTTAGAGGAGAATAAAAATAATTACGGTTTTTTTTTCGCTCAAGAGAAAGCAATGTTGTCTTCATCTAATTAGAAATGATAAAATTGAACTGTTTAACTTGAATATTTTATAACTTGAAAAATGTGCTAATTAAAAGTTGAAGTAGCAGTGCAAAAAAGGTCGTATTTTATTAGTTGGTTATAATAAATCAAGTAATAATACACAAGTGACAGAAAAAAGATGATTATATGTTAATTAATAATTTTGCAAAATGAGTCTTGTTATTTGAAGGTCGTTTTTAATCGAAATTTTAATTACTTGAATTTGCTGAAGAAAAATCGACCGACCTTTAATTAATAGTCGTGACAATTTTAGTTCCTGCATAATTATCGTTCATAATTATCGCAGAAGAGTCAAAACATCTTGCGAAGTATTGATTGGAGAAAAGTTTTGCAAGTAGTGCTGATGATTGCAATTATTACTGCTTATTGAAAGTTCAATTTTTTACAAAATTGAAATGTGATCTTGTGTAAGTAATTGAAAATTTAGTAATTTATACATTTTAATCAAGATTTTTACGACTTATTAGTAATTTTTACGGTGTGCAGTTAATTTTTAATATTTGATCGTGATTTTTAAAATGTAATCATTATTTGTTAATTTGATAGTAGTTTTTAAGATTTAATCACAATTTTTAAGATTTCATCATAATTTGTATATTATAATCATTATTTTTAGAATGTATTCCCTTTTTTTAATACTAAATAATAACTTTTATGATTTGTCGTCATTTTTAAGATTTAATCGTAATTTTGGCGATTTCATTCAAAATTGTACATTTTTTTTCTACTTTTTAAAATTTAATTATATTGTTTTTAATAATTATTTATATGAGCTGAAATGTAAAGGTTTTAATGAGATAAATTGGAAAAATGAACGGAAACAGTAATTGTATAACTGTTGAAAAGGCATTAATATGAGATTGAAGATAAATTGCGTGTAATAATGACACGTGTAAAGCACAGATGAGTGGCATCTACTATTTGTTACTTGTTATATGTTAATTTGTTTTACTTTGTAAAAAAGTTAGCGTGTATTTAATATACATCTATATATATTAAATTTTCCACAGTGCAGTATTCAGGATGCGAGGAATTAATAACTTTTGTTTTGTTAGTTAATAAGATTGTGGCAAAATAACTGAACCTGCAATTATAATATTCCTTTCAAGTTTTAGTTAATAACTCAGAAATTATATGTGTACATTTACAGAAGGTGTAATTTCAAGAAAAACTTTTTGCACAATCCAAATTCTTAAAATTGTTAACAATTCTATAAAAATTCTTTGTAAGAATATTTGGTTTATATTTTATCAACTTTTTAAACATTTGGAAGAAAACAAAAACGTTTCAGAAATCTTAAAAGATTTTTATACATTCTAACAATTATTTTTCGAAATTCTATACAATTTATTAAAATCTGAGAATTTTTTAAAATATTCTAAACATTTTTGAAAAATTTTCCGAATTTTTCCCGACGTTTTTTAATTGCAAGAATTTTTCAGAAAAAATTCCCAGAAGTACTGAGTAAAAAGTAAAGAATTATTCTTGACAAGGGCAAAAAAAACTGGTTTCCACATAATAGCGTGCATTTTCAATGTCGCGACTCCTACTTTCATTTGTGTGATTCTCATCTATCTCGACCGCTCCTCTATTTCGACGCAATGTAGTAACTTCGCTTTGAAAAGTTTAAACACGAGATGTACGGGGTCACTTTATCGATGCATCCGTGAGCTAGGGATTCACGCGCTTTAATCTTTCTACACCGATGACTCAATATTAATGCTACCAATAACTCTTTACGCGCCACGAATATGCCGCAACAAACCGTAAAAATTGTTCCAAACGACATTACAACATTACTTCTTGCCTCGATACAATGAGTAATGCAATTTAAATGAACTTCAACTACAACACAACTTCAGCGATCTTGACATTTTTTGTAGATTTTGTACAAGTTTGTAATAATTTTACTTTTTAATATTTACGATTTTGCAAAAAGTAAAATTTACAAATAAAATATGTACTGTTTAATTTTAATTGTTACTATTGTAAAAATTACGATTGAATTTTATTTTTTTCGATTTAATCATAATCTTAAAAATGAATTCAGAAAAATTTGTAAATAAATGTTATCATCTTATAATGAGACATAAAACAAAATTGTAAGTCATTTTGAAATCGTAAATTTGTTAAATTTCGTAAAAAGAACAGAATTCTTGTAGATTTTTATCAAATTGACCGATGTAAAGTAACTGAAGAAATGTGATTAAATTCTCGTCACTTGGCGAATTACCAAGATGATACGATTAACATTATGTAATAAACGACGATCGACACGTTAATTGAAATCAAATTCCCAAGCGTAAATATCGTAAATCGTGTCATAGGTTGTGCGAAATGCAAAATGTATATTTTGCAGCCAATTCATTTATTTATATTTCATTTTGAACATCCCAGACACGCTTTCAAAGCAAATAACTGCGGCTTTTCAATTTCGCTTGTTTATTCCACAAAGCGTCGTATAATTTTGATTTTATATTATTATTATGTACAGGCATGTGTGTAAGTGGAATTGCTAAACGTTAATCCACATAATTTGCTGAAATTTACAATTTATAGATATGCTAGAAGTTAAATGCGGTTACATAATAAATAAATTGCCCCGATCTCGTATATATATTTTTGCCACAAAATCAGTGTGCCTTTTAAACTGCCGAGACATTTATTGTAATTAATATATATCTGACATTACATTACATAATTGAGAGGTTACATTAAAATCGTGTAATTTCTTCGTGTTATCTAAATTATTGCAAGTATTACACTGTGTAAATGAAAAGCACTATTAGAGTGAAAAATGTCTTACACAATCTGAATGACTTTTTTTCTTCACTTGATGAGAAGACCTTTTAAAAGTAATTTAAAAAAAGATTAACTTTTCTTACTGTAAAATGTATGCTATACCCTGTAAAAAGTAACAGTATTAAAATGTATAAAAGTTTATAATAAACTTTTTTGTACAGAAAATGTAAAAACTGAAGTTGTAATTTTTGCATTATTAAAAATAATGGTTATTAATTGAATTGGTATTTATTTTATGGAAAGATATATAAAAAAGAAGTTCTCGATATTCTACGTGGGTTAAAAGTCTTGCGGCATAATAAATAACCGCAATTTCATTAATTTAGAATTTTCAGAAGGCGCGCGTTCGAGTTTCTTGAAAGAACCGCACGCAAAGTTCGGTCATTATGGAAATGTGTCATAAATATTTCAGAAGCAAGGCAAACGCGTGTTCCGCTTTTCATCCAGTTACAGTTTAGCCTTTTTGCGACCCCTGAGCACGAAACAATTGCTCGTGGACTTTTGGAAACCAAAAACAATTTGTATCGGGGACGTTTTGTCGCGTGCATGTGGTACACGTACATAAATTATTAATATTTACCAAAAAAAAAAAAAATCAAAATTTTAAGAAACACAATTTATTATTGTAAAAAATACCTTACATTTAAATAAAACCTAAAATGTAATAAAATAATTTAATTAAATCTAAAATTTAATAAAATTAATTAATAAAATCTAGAATAATTTTAAAATTCATTGATAAAACTAGAAAAAAGTTAAATATTAAAGCTTTCTAATTTGTAACAATAACTTACTAATTGATAAAAAATTTACACCATTCAAAATGGTATGAAAAAAAATTGATCTCAATGAATGATCTATACGAATAATTTATACGATTGATTTGCATGGTTACGTGTGTACGATTCAAATGCATGCAAATGATTTATACTAATCATTTGTGTCAATCATGAATGATTTATTTATAATCAATGGCAATCATTTATGATAAATAAAGAATGAAAAAAGAAATTGTTACTTTACACGAAATAATTAATATTAAAAGGTTATTTTTATGTTTAATACAATCAGTTAATTGAAGTTAAAATTTATTTTTTGTATGAACAAAAATAAATTTTGAACAGAACATTTTCAGCAATATTTTCCGACCGATAAATCAGCGCAGATATTCCGCACAATATGTATTATCGACCTCAAAAAGAGGAATATGCATTTAATAAAAGGGGTTATTGAGTCCGGACACTGCAACTTATTGATAGAATAATTCATAAATCGCAAAACTTCGTACATACAAAGAAACTCAAAAAATGTCACGTATTTCGAAAAAAAAAAAAAAAATTAAAAAGTTTTTAAAGAAAAACAATGATTTCAAGAAACAGACTTTTTCATCTGTAAATTTTTAAAAATAAGAAAAAGACAAAAGTGAACTCGGTGTTAAATTTATTTATAAAAAAAAACAAAAAAAAACGATTTTTAATTCATTCATTGGAGCTGAGTAGAATGAAAATGAAGAAGAAAAATCCGCAAATACTTTGAGGCTGCAAAGCTATTATCGAAAAGAAACAACTCTGAATTAAGTAACTGAATTTTTTCCATACTCAATTGGTTTTGAATAAAGTTTTTTGCGGGCTTTAGAAAGGAAATGCAAAGGGGGATGTTTTTACAATTATATTTTTTTTTGTCACAGTGGATTTTTTTTCGAGTTCACCATGGCTGAATAATTGAACCATTATTCGCGAGAGTGGCGAAAAAAGCAGACGATAACTTCATAATCGTAGTGTAAAACGTCGACGCAGAAGCTAAACAGTCTTCGATAAACGTGCAGACGTGCCGGGTATCCTGCAATTACCGCTAATTCTCCTCTTACCAGGCTAAGAAACAAGCGGGAAAAAAAACGTCGGCTTTATAGTGAAAGGTCATACGCGCTTACCCTGCTTTTCCCCCGGTTCAACTTGTAATGCAATTTATTGTTATCGAGAAAATGTGCTTTTTCCGTCAAAGAACCGATCGTTAAGGAAAAAATTGAAAATTTATCGATAATTCACACCTTTTTAACATAAAAATGTAAAATTCCAGTCTAATTATGTTTAAAATGTGAAATTTCGCGCCTTTTCGAGTTCAAATATTTAAAAATCTCCTACTTTTAATAGTAAAATTGACAAATCTTACGTTTTTATGTTAAAAAAGTAGATTATTTTAATTAATATAAAACATAACCTATTTTAGAGGTTATGTTGCAATAAGGTTATGTAACGAAGTTGTATCGCGATTTTTAAATCATCAGTTTTGATGACACCTGTCTAAAAATAGTATTTATTCACCTTTCTTAATAAGTAAAAAAAAGAAGAAGAAAAAGTTAAAACAGAAAACAAAGGGATAATAAAATGCCTGGAATTTATCGTCCGAGTAATATAAATCAAAAGGTGTTCTAATATCTCATTATATATTATTTTTCTCATTCTTATTTTGCGTCCCATTGATTCCGAAGTTGCGCAAACATTTCCCGCGAGCGTTTCGATTCTAACAAGATACGCGTGTCTTTACCCTTTCCTTTTGCTTGTCACTTATAAAATTTTGCTCCTTAATTTTCTCATTTTTTTTTGTTCGGAGGAGACTTTTTTTTAATGAGTCTGCGCTCATTGTTTCATGCAAATGTATTATAAATGTTTATTTTTATTTTCATATACGAATAAGGCTTTGGTGACGCAACAAATTGAAGTTATTCAGTTTCTATTTATGCATCTTCTTCAGATTGGTACTTGGAGATTGCGCAAAAAGGTTTCCCGCAACCATCCTGACATTAATATGGTATATAGGGCGGTACTCGGCAAAAGCCATTTTCGCGATCTGCAGTTGGTATTAGAAAATAAATGTTACGATCAATTCTTTGTCTATAAAGTTTCTCTTGTTGTTATTTACACTTACTTATTCTTTTTTAATAATTAATTATCAATATATAAAAATTAACAAGATAAAATAAAATTTTACGATTTCATCGTGATTTATACAAACTTGATCGTAAATTTATATCAGTTTTTATTATTTTATTGTAAATTTTATTTTACATTTGGAATTTGCACTATTTAATCGTACGTTTGGTTAATTAATCATGATTTTTACGATTTAATCGTAAATGTTACTATTTAATCGTAATTCTGAATATTTAATCGTGAAAAAGTAATTTTCATAATAATTTGTCAATTGTACGATTTACTCGTGGTTTTTACGATTTAATCGTAAAAGAGGAAACTTAACTCTGATTAAAAAGTATATTTGTAAGATAATTTCTGATTTACTTTTATTGCTTGTACACTAAAGATACAATTTTAACGACGCACAGTTTCAATGCAAATTAATCATCCCGAGTGTAATTGTTTGTTCTAATTATTCGCCCTGTATCTTTGTGTCTTAAAATCATTAAACGTAACTTCGGTTGCCAGTCCCATCCTGCTCTACATTTCTTATTAAATCCACCGCGAGAATTTGCTCGACAATTGCGTGCACCAAACTAAGTCGTTACCAGCTACATCTATATGCATGAATGAATGCACAAATTTACAATCACAAACAAACAAATTTACAAAAAGATAAAACTATAAAAATCTTTGAATTTTATGCTCGATTTAATACAGAATTTTATTTTGTTCAATAAATAATCAAACTGCTAATCTTTTAGGCTCATATAAACTGTAAACGTACGACGTTTGTTGTAAATTATTTGTAAGTTAAGTCAGGCTTTTAATGTATTTATCAATGCGTGTGAAAGTTATTGGAGATGATGTCGGCAGTGATTTCAAATGATTTACTGGAAACCTTGAAAAGTGCAAATGGATGAATTATATTAGAGATGCAATATATAACACAAATCTATTTTATATTAGTTATGTATTACGACTATTAAATAATTTGAAATTTAATTAACAATTCAATGTGGACTATTCCAAAATAAATTATAATATGCAAGTTCAATTCTGATAGATCAGAACAGTGAGCTGTATTTTTTTTTCTAATTGAAAACATTTAACCATCAAAGTTTATTAATTTCCATATCGTAAATGCGATATGATATGAGAAAGCCACATGAAGTTGCGTTTAATTAATGATAATGAGACTTAATTAGATGAGAATTTGTGAACTCGGTGAAGATTCTTTCATTATTTTAAATTAACTATTATTATCTTACATACCATTAGAAATGTTATTATGAAATATTTAATATTATTATGCAACGTTTTTAATATTATTATTAACAAATTTGATTATGAAACTGATTAATGTTTTTTGTTCACAATTGGGTCACAAAATGGGCCATCACTGGAAATAACGTCTAGAGCTCTAATCCCAAATTTTCGACGACGATCACAAGCAGACTTGCATTATTTCGTGAGGTTGACATCGACGTACCTGAACGTGAAGTACGCTTCCGGCCATAATGACGAGCCTTTAACGAGGCTGCGAAAAGTTATCGATATATACCAAGACGTGTGACACTGTGTGTATATGTGTAATATCCGTGCAATGCTGAAAATCACCGATATACAATTATTAGGTATTGACACGTGAGTCGTGAATGATCATGCATGCATGTACCCGACGATGGTTAGACTCGGTAAGTAACTGCTTGGCTTGCAGTTGGCTTTGTGTTTATATAGCTGGAGTCTAATAAGATGAATCCCGAGGTAAGAGACGGGCCTGCGAGAATTACCTTCGAATCTCACGCAGCTCAGACGAGAGAGGTGTCCCCTAGGAAAACGGCCGATTTTCCGAAATTTGCTCATGTAACGGAAGTTTTGCTTCCAGTTTTGTAAATAGATTAACCCCTTGTACATTGCAATGTATATATTTTCAAAATTAAAACCTAGTTTTTGTTTCAATGTTTTCAGTAATTTTTTCTGCATTTTTGTACATAGTATATTGATTGAACATTAATGAATTCTGAAAAATTAAGGTTGAAAAAAATTGTTCATAAAAAAAGTTCAAGTAAAAAAATAAAAAAGTTTTTAAATTTCTTTTTAAGTTCAAAACTCTTGATTTTGTTCTTTACAGCTACGTTAGACATGAACAAAAATCTCTAAAAAAACTTTGAAAAATTATCGGGAAAACTCTTAATATAGCTCTCAATTTTTTTTTTAAATCGTTTTGAAAAATCCAAATCTGGGTTGATTTTGTTAGAGTTTTTGATGACAGTTTTCAAACAATTTCTTTAGAAAATTAAGATTTCTTTTCTTGAAAATTTCTGTAAATCTTGAATTCTGAAAAAGTATGACAATTTCTGATAAATTGAGATTTTTCTTGCTCGGTTTCTATATTCAATTAATTATCACAATTATAAAGTTCAAACATCGTAATGTTGTCATTTAGTGACAATGCAATATAATTTTAATTTTGTTTGGGTTTTAAGTGTAATTTCAGTAAAATCAATATTTTTAAACAATAGAATAGTAATAAATGCAATTAGTTATCAACTTTTTTGTTCTTGTTCTAACAAATTATATAATAAATATTTTTCAACGATTAACAATTAATATATGTATGACTTTATTTGTGAGTCATTTATGTCCCAAAATATATGACATATATAATAGTTAGGGTTAAAAAATACATTTATGAGATATTTCTGTGGCATGCATAAGTACATTTATGTCATATATATGTATCAATAAATAGGTCATATTTATATCACAGTACATAAATTTGCCATTTATAAGTCGTAAGTATTTCATAAATTAAATTATATACAAATTTTATTTGGGATACAGCGTCAAATTTTCAGATATAGAATATATCAATAATTTACTAATGCTCCACTATTATTTGTACAACATTAATTTAATCAAATTAGGTAACTATATTTTCAATAGACCATTATCCAAATATTGTTGTTGTTTTTTTTTTAAACAGTTTCAAATTTAGTTCTATATTTCTGCTATTGTTTGATCATAACTCTGAGAATAAAAATTATAATACAAACATATAGTAATTTCATCTTATTGAAATTGATCTTTCATTAAGATCTTTTCTAGTTGAAAAACAATATAATCTGGAAATACAGAATGCAATAAAATTTTGCAAAAAACACACAAAATAAATACGCTGATCTGAAAAAAAAAAAAACAGTTTAAAAGGCGATGCCATTCAGAAAATGCATTGTTTAACCTTTTCTACCAACTTTAGCAGGAAGAATTTGAGATTTATCTCTAAACGTTATTGGCAAAGGAATGCAGAAAAATGATATCTTGTAAATCTATTCTATTTCTTATCGTTTGATCTGATGATACTTCTTATAACTAATTTCTCAATGGAATTACATTTATAAAACGTATATATATATAAAATATAAATAAATTATTCAGTACAAGTATATCACAAAGATAATATTTTATAAGGATAAAATATTGTTATAAAATGTCTTTAATTTTACCTTTTCAGCGTAAAATATAATTTAACTTGTATTAAATAATTAAAATTCAAAATATTTGCATAAGTTATAAGTCAAATTTATTAGCAAAACTAAACATTAAATTTTCACTGCATGTTACAGTTAGAAGTGTTGCACATGTAAATGTATACATAATATACTAATAATGTATACACGTTAATAGTTCTCAAACAATAAGTAATGTGTTTAAATATAATTTTAACAGTGCACTTGACAAAATATGAAAATATTAATATCCTTTAATTACTATTAAAATTCTTATCCAAGCTAAATATATATCTACATTTTATATGAATAATATAATCACTTTAATAACATCAGCCTTATAAATTATTGTCTAATATTAATTATACTGCTGTGTCCTTTCAGAAATAATTATTGCGGTTTACGTATTAGTCCTGCATTAACCAGAAATTCAACTATGATAACTTTACAAAATATATACATGTAGAAGATACGTACACCATTAAGGTATTATGATAATAAAACTTAGACAAACGACTGCAAAATAGGACATGTTTCTAAACTTTATTTATAAAATAAATTAAGAAATTTGTTCATTTAAAAAAAAAGTTTAATTAATTTTTAGTATAAGAACAAGTAAAAATTATTAAAGAAAATATTTTTTTCTTATTTATGATACAAAAATTGAGTATATTTTAGATCAGATTCTTCATTAATTGGGATTTTATTAGAGTACCAGGTAGCGACTGGATGAACCAAAACAATATATTACACTGGGTAACCGAGAAATCCAATTATCTCTTATTTATTAAAAGCCAATGAAATTGAATCGCCGCAGTTGGTTGAATATAATTAAAAATTAATAAGGTTAATAATTAAATGAAACTTCAAAATTAATTAAAGTAAATCGAAAACGAAATTCAAAAATTTTTATCTTTTTTTTATCTAAAATTTAATTGTTGTAAAATTATAACGCAAAATTGTATGTCCAAACTAAAGATTGACATAAATTAATACATGTCCAGGCAACTAAGTTGAGAAAAAAAAACTCGTAGTTTCAAACTGACAAAGCAACATTTGTTTGCCACAAATCGAAACTTCGGAACAGTTTCATTGAATTCATCCAAACAGAACAATTTTATGACAAAGAAAAAAGATGCAAAAAAAAAGTTTGACAAAACAGCAACAACTTTTGATAACAAAATTATTTTAAAACGTAAAAATACATAAAAACAAAAAATGAAATAAATGACTTTAAGAAAGTGCGAAATGTCAAGTAAAAAATAAATAACAAGCCATAATTTTTGTAGCGTCGCCTGCAATTTTTGAGCAGAGGTATCTAGATCGAGATTTGCATGTCGAAGAAAAGCCTTTCTCCGACGCATTGTTTTCGGCGGCTTGCTTTTGATAACAGCTCGATAGGCATCCGCCTTACGTAAAGCAGGAAGCTCGATTTATGTTCGACCTCTTTCCCGTGCATTTTTCTTTGCCGAAAAAAGAAGAAGAAGAAGGAGAAGAAAAAAATAACCAGATTGCCCGATCGTACGCATTCATCTTGTTTTGTACTTTCATTTTTTTAACGATTGTTTACTAAACCTTGAACTTATTGTTATGCAAACACAAAACATTTACGAAAGGTACATTGTTTTGCGTTCTGAAATAGCTATATGATTATAACGATATAAAAATGTTTTCATACCTGAAAAGACAATAGATGGAATTTGAGGATGATAAATTATAAAAATTGTTTAATCATTTCGAAATATCAAAATTTAAACAAAAAAAATTACAATTTGTAGATAATGCAGAACAATATTGCTCAAGGTCATACAGAAAAGTAAACAAAATAAACAGAGGTCAAAAAAGAATCAAAACGATGTAATCAAATAATAAATAGATCAAAAATGGAAAAAACGCAAAATTAACTTTAACAATAAAACATCAAAATTAAATTATTTCTTCAAAGTATTTAACCATTCCGTTATATTCTTTTAAAAGAACAAACGTAAAAAAGTTTATTTTGAATTTTCAAAAACCTGTCTTTTAAAGTAGTAATTTTTCGAAACAAAAATAATGAATGTTTGTAAATAAACACAGGCCAAGTATGCATTATGTGAAACACTGAGTACTCTGAGTAAACTTGTAATTGTTATTGACTTTTTCTTCTTTCCTATTGTATACGTGTGTTTCTAAAACCCGACGCCGGTTTATCGTACCACGACGGTGTCAATTTTAACCACCGCTTTCAGATCAATAGTGGTAATGTCACGTTGTCTCGAGCTGCCGCCGTTTTTTTTTTTTTTTTTTTTAAATAAAGAGAGTCCAAACTGTTGTCTGTTGCGATATATTTGTGTTTATTTCGTCTGTCATTGAAATTCGAGTGCTGCGGGCGACATTTGTTGGTTGGCTTTGACGGCTGTGCACACCAATCGCGCTTCAGATAAACTTGAAGCCAAGATAAACAGGTGAGAAACGAAACACTCTTTATAAAAAGACGTTATTAATGGAAAATGGTTGACAATTACTTACAACACGTTGTGCAACGAAAATTGAAGACAACACGAAAATTAATTTCTATTGTAGCCTTTTGAGTAATTAAAGGAACAACGGACTCTCAGAGCCAGAGAAGCAATATCAGATCAACAGGTTATTTATTGCGAGTACTAATTATAAGTTTAGTCCGATAGTAATTCCACTTGATACGTATCCGATGCAAGAAAATTAAGAATGTAACTGAGGGAAAAAGGTCTTGCAATTTGAGAAGGCTAAAATCGATATTGATAACATGGAATTTCGATAATTGGAGAGAGAGAAATTTTATTTTTGTTTGTAACCGTATCAGCAATTTTAAAACGTGGCTTTAGGAACACAGAAATTCCCAATGAAAATAAATTCAGGAACGCATAGTTTGATCCTTTTTTTTCTTTCTTCAGGTACTTAGGAATCCAAAATCTAAAATTACTGCCTTTAGGAACACGAGAAAAGCTTTATTTAGTTTCTAAATTTATACCTTTTAATTTTTATGTCACTTATTTCCGGAGCAATTTGTGTGTTCTTAAAATTACTTTTTGGTTTATTTTAGTTTACAAAAAAATTGAATTAGCTACTGTTACTCGATATCATCTTATAATTAGTATTTGTCAGTTCGGAGTTATCCTATATTTGCCATCTCGTCCACCTTCAATTTCAGATAACATTTTGAACCTCTAAATAATGCAGCTTATTCTGATTTAATCACGTAATCTATTTACCCCCTAATCACGTTTCTGCATTATAAGCGCAAGCAGGCGATGCCTCTGAGCTTATTGTGTCTTAAAATAATAACTATTAAATAACAGAAGGACGTCATATCGACCAGGTTAGTTTCTCAATCGGGCAAAACAGTTAATCTAAAAAATATCATCTGCTTAAGTATTTATCTTGCTAATCAAATTTTCATCTATGTGAATAAAATTTTATTGTTTGTTAATATACCTTTAGTACATGTTTTATACGACCTAAACTATTTTATATATACTCAAATTATTTTATTTAGCCTAAAAATACATTGCAGGATTTGATCTAAAGAATACTATACTTTATAGGATATTATACTATACTATAATATTGAAATAAGTTAGAATTATATCACATATTGGACAGCTTAGTACTTAAATTAAATATATATATATAACCTAAAAATAGTATTTATAAAGTGTTGGAATTTGCATCACTAATTAGATAACTTATAATTTTAAAATTATAGCTTAATTAAACACTTATTACAGTACAACATCGTGAATACAGTTGTATACATAAATCCTGTCATTTTGACAGTCACGTAGAACACTAACGTCCTCATTAACAGTAGTTACAGTTAACACTTATTAGTGAGTCGGTAATGCATTTCGCTGCTAAAATTACGAGGTTAAATCGAAAACCATTAGGCTTGTGGCTTGATTTATTCAGAATTTGAACATTACAACCATAAAGTTAGGTTAGCTTTTTCCCGCTAATTTTTTTTGTTCAAAAATCATGAAAATAGGTCTTGCGCAATAAGGTATCATACAAATCTTTGCCTCTGCGAAATATCACATTCATTAGAAGTCGAATTGGTACAGCTTGTCTGATGTGTTTTGTAGTTCGACAAGAAATATTCACGCGATATAATCGATCTCAGTAAGCAACGATAATGCGTTGCGCAACACAAATCCATACTGCCTGTGTGCGTAATGTGGGGTTATGCCTCTCACCTAATTATCGGGGATGGGCTCTTTTAATTGGAAAATGTTAATTGCAAATTCTCCGCTCCATCATTTTCTTCAATAGAGTTTTTTTTTAAGGTCGTTATAAATCAATTAGATGTGTCAGTATAAAAAAAAAACTGTTTCATCGACCAAACTTAATACTTATTTTTACTACCCCAAATTAAGGTTAGGTTTTATAACTATTTTTTAAAACTTTGATCTTTACAAAGATATTTCATTTGTTATTTATCTTTCACATTAATTGATATATAGATGAGTACACTGCGTAATCTTGATGGTGGAATAATTAACATTAACAATAAAAATATTAGAATTACAAAACGTTTTATTTATTCTTTGATGAATTATTAAAATAATATTAATTTTGCATTAATTATACTATCTCTGGGAAAAAAGAATACTCAATATAATTAATGGAACCATTTGTCTAAATCTCGTTATAAAATCTGTATCTTTTTCATTCGATAAAAATTTTGTACTTGACCCCTCTTTGTCAACGCGCTGCGATATCACATCATGCAAAGAGCTAATCATCGAACAGACGTGGAAAGGGGGGGGGGGTTGAAATTGCTGCTGAGAGGCCGCGCGCAGTTAATTGCGAGACGAGTAGCAAAGTTCTTGGATTTAGGTTCCGAGAGCAGTTACAAGCGATTTAATATCTCGAGAGCTTAACGATCCCTCGGAGCCACTAACTATAACTAATATAAGACGTCACAGGACTGCTGTACAGTCGGAGATACGTCGTGATTACACTTTTGAAACGTTAATTTATAAAACATGAAAATTGATGACGCTTTCGTTTTATCGTAGTTTAAAAAATTTTCCGCCGAAAACAATCATTATTTTTCTTTACGAGAAAGTGAAAAAAAATTAACTTTCGTGTTCCCAAATACACTTTTTGATGTGTTCCTCAAGACATTAATTTGATCTCTTTTTAATCAGATATTTTTTGAGATTAAAAATTTTATTTCATTATTCTTACATAGATACAAAAAATTTAATTGTACAATTTATATGTCTAGTTAATAATGTTTTGTGTAAAGAACAATTTATGACTATATTTTGTTGGAGATAATTACAAAACGCATAGTCCATTATCAATTATGATTTCTAATGAATAACTACGATTTATGATGGCGGTATTAGATGCTTTTTTTCCACTTAAAGATGAAAATGCAATCAGAAAAAATAATATGGTTCTTATAATGGGTTAGGTCATGTTGGTATACAAACCGTTCAAGGAGAAAAATCTGTCATTTAGTAAACAGAAATGCATAATAATGACCGGAAAAGCTTTGTTTTGTTTTGATGAGTTTTCACTTTCTATAATTCAAAATTAATCATATTATCAT
Organism: Idris sp. 1 HC-2018; assembly: GCA_022817325.1. NCBI lineage: Eukaryota > Metazoa > Arthropoda > Insecta > Hymenoptera > Scelionidae > Idris > Idris sp. 1 HC-2018. The sequence continues at coordinate 6,965 of JABFPM010000328.1, read as the reverse complement.
TTCCGGAAAGTGTTTTGATCGTTTGACCTTGAGATGCATGCTTACTTTTTTTTATACTTGACCTTGAACTAAAGAAACAAATAAATACAATTGGATAATTACTAATATTTTATTTATAAACATTTTTACGCATTATTTTTAGGTATTAACGTAAAATAATTATAATTATTTTATATTTTTGTTAGAATAAACTTACAAAACATAAATTTTCATTAACATATTTGAATAAAGAAAAATAAACTTTCCCGAAAGTTATCTCCGCAAAGAATAAAAAGGGTTTTCCCATAAACGTTACCATTTAAACGAACCGAGAGTCATGCATTAACCAATAAATTCTGATCGTTTCGGTAATGAACGATTCCCGGCAAATGTCAAAGTGTCGAGAGCGTTCCGTGGGATCTGTGCTAATTTCCTCGCATGCAAACATTTTTCCGCGTATACGTACCACAGATTTGAATTCCAACAATAATCGTTGCATCATAATGGCTGCGGAAAAGATTTGTAACAGTTATGTGCAATTGCGCCACGGTGACCGTGTTCTGCAGACTGTTCTTGGAACAGAAAACTCATCGACGACATAATAATGCGTATGAATGGCCTCATCTCAGCGTAACAGCTTTGCCATTATTGTTATCCAATATAATTTCGGATTTATTTCAGCCATTTCTGTTAACGAATTCGAGTTTGAAAGGTTAACAGCGTTGAGATGGTACTCTCCTGAAAAGAGAAAACACTTCCCTGTTTCGCGTAACATATAGGTCAATCTAATCCAAGATTGTTGTGCAAATATAAAAAATTAACAACAATTTCAAGGTCAAATGAAAAAATTGACAATAGTTTAAAAAAATATTGTCCACAACTTAAGTCAATAAAAAATCGTATTTATCAAATATACACTCGACTTGCACTTTATGCAACACTTCGGGACCGGAAGTGTTTACTTTATGCAATTAATACCAACCACTAAAAATTTTCCAGTTGCGCTAACTCATGTTAAAAGTCACTGGCGAAAGTTAGGTTATGTTTATAATTTACGTGCTATGGTGTATACTATACTAAACCTGTACTAAACTTCTAACTGTAATCTGTATGTCTATTTATATAGTTTTTAGTCTGCTAAAATTTGATTATGACAGACGAAATCCAACAGCTAAGTGATTATTAATATATTTTTTTTAAAAAGAAAAAATGAAAAAATGTAGGTTAACAATGCGTAAGCGTAAAATACAATTCAAATTATAATTATAAATGTATCTATTTTAACAGTAAATATTAATATTTAAATACATTTTTTTAATGAAAAATCAGTAATCAATAATAATATATAAAAACAATTAGATATGTTCACATTTAAAAATAAATAATCTGGCTTTTTATTAAAGAAATCGTAATTAATATTTTATAATTGTGAATTCTAGTGACTTACGCGCCAAATTTTTCTTCCGGAAATATATTGCAAAAAGTGAATATTCATTGCGTAAAGTGAACGATTGCATAAAGTTGAAGTCGAGTGTATTTTTATACTTCTAGCATTATTTTTGTAATATAGCTTGCATTTTGATATAAAACGAAACTAGATTTCTGTTAGTTAATTATGATCATAATGTATCATTAAGTATACACGGTTATTATTGATAAACATCACATAATATTATATATTATAATATGATATAATCAATAATGTATAATATAAGATATACATTATATAAAATCTAGAATGTAATTTGAAAAGGAGAAGGGGAGAAGTTTGTATTCAGGGTAGAAGCAATAGTAAAAATAAACTTTTCCGAAAAAAATAAACAAAATAGAAAAAAAAACATAAAGCTCAAATAAACAAACAAAAATGTCAAAAAACGTAAACAAAATAAACGAAAAGGTGAAAAAGCATAAACAGACGAACAAAAAAGTCAAAGAAAGTAAATAAATAAGTAAATAGACGAGAAGTATTATAAATACGGCAATAAATAAGAAGATTTGATTACAAATTACGAAATTTGCGGCTACTAAGGGCAATTAAAAGCTGAATACGTCGTCACTTCTTGGGGTTTTATTTTCTTTTTTTATTTTGACAAAAAATGTTTTAATAACGTCATAAATTCGCAGGTTGAGAAGCTATTTTCTTTTGCGCAATGCTACTTTATTCTTAGGGAATAAAAATGCAATTAAGAGCCGAATGAAATATTTGAATAGTTTAGCGGGGGAGTTTCTGATACGGCGAGGCGTAATTTTTTTTGTAAAACTTGACTCTGAAACTTTCAGAGAAGAGAAATGGAAGGAACGAGATCGTCCGACAATAAGTCGTTACTGGCAGGATATGCGGTAGCATCCTTATTGCGAAACTTCGCCGCACGAATTAACTGTTAATTGCGAATCACTGACACGCCCATTTTGCCTAGGATATTTATTTGTTGATTCGCTATCTGTCGGGATAAAATACAACATACAGAAAATAGTTTTGTTTTCCCAAACTGCTAAAATATGAACCCAACTGAATTATGAACCTGAAAACTTTAACGTAAACATTGTTTTCAATTGCACATGGAGTTTTATAGTAAGAAATTCAAATTTCGCGCCTTAAATAATGGCTTGTTGAATTTATATACAAAGCAGATGGGATTTTATTAAACAAAATAAATAAATAAAACTACTTAAAAGTTAAGTAATAATACTGATTTTTTCGAGCTAAAAATGTAAATGAAATTGAATTATAGAACGCTTTTGATGTTATTAGCACTTCAACGAATGATCGAACATGAAAAGGGCGGAAATTTAAAAAATTCAATTTAGTGATTTGACGCATAAAAACATATCGATAAAGTTTTTCAAATTAAATTTGCCACTTTGACATTAAGGTGACGTACTTTGCTCAGCAAATGACACATTTTTTGTCCCCAGGTCACATCCTCTTCACGAGCATTGACGAGCATTGTTTGACTTTCGTGACATTTCATCCGGTGTAACCTTAAGTTCGTGTACCAAGATCGTGATCCCAGTAAAAAGTTATTAACTTTTGCCATGATTTTCAGTTATATTCTCGTCAAATTAAAAAAAAATGAAATAAATTGAAAATTATTTTTCTCTAAGATTTTGAAAAAAAATTCTACCAGCAAAAAAAGTAAACAGAAAATGTTGCAGATTATAAAAGGATTGTCTCACAATGTGATGAATGGAATAGTGCATATATGCAACAAAGTGCATCACGGCCATGTAATGTATCCGCACATTCCATTTCTAATTATCACACCGATTAAGGTGACTCGTAATTTTATGACGACAAAAATTACAAAAAGTGAGGCATCGCCAAGATTTTTTTTGTTCACGCTGCTTTTCATAATCGTCTCATGAGAAAGTTTTCCATTTCTACGTGAAAACGTGGGTACTTGAAAAATGTACACGAATAATTATCGAGTATTAATTTAAGTAAAAGCGCGCTTCGTTTAGAGTAATACCAAACGTATTATATTTGTACTATTTTATTGTTCAGTTGAAATGTCATCTATTGTAATAGAAATGAGACGATTAATCATAAGTTTATTAAGTTAAATTGCTACGAATTACTTAAGAGGAAACGTTTGAATGTATGTAGTTCAAAAAAATTAATAATAAAAAGAAATAAAATAAAACTCATGAGACTTGAACTCCGAACCTTTTATTTTGAGACTTTTGAAAGCCCTCAATGGAAACCTTATATTTCTTTTTCTTTCTTTTTTTAACCTTCATTAACGTTTAACTACTTTACATTATTTATTATAATTGCTTTTTATTTTTTTGCCTGGATAAATCGATTTTCTTTAAACTTTTATATACTTAGATTATTAATAATTTTTTATTTTTTTATTTACTAAATCTTTTCGCAATCTTTTACACATTGAGAACTATATTTACTCTTGAATCTGCGCTTCATAAATGTTGATTACACAACGTGTTGCGCAACTAAATCATCCGCGTTTGAATATCGATTGAAATTAACATTTTCTGCATTCTTAAGTTCCGAATTAATAATAGCTAATGATGGCTAAGAAGTTTCAAACTGAATTAGAAGAAAAAGAAAAAAGAAGAGGGAACAGAAATGGAAGTGTACAAAGAAACGACGTCTAATTTGTGGAGGTCATTTCGTCGTTGCTTTACGAGTGAAGTCCCGAATGAAATTGTTTTATTATTTTATTTCTTTCACCCTGTCCATGTTGCCCTTTTTCTTTTCTTTCTTCTTCTTTTTTTTTTTTTTATTACATCTCCTATAGTTAGTTTCTTGCACTCACATCGGTTAATCGGACAGAGTGCCCTCGTTGTCCAGAATCTCTCTGATCACGAAACTCCTCATCACGCAAAAGTTATAAAATTTTAATTCTTCACGTAATCATTGAAAAATTAATGTAAATTATAAAATTAATGTGAATTAAAATTTTATTTCAGCACAAAATTAATTTAGCACCCTTCAAAAGAAACTTTTTTCGAGAAAATATTGTTACTTATTTGTTTAAATAATAATTTTAAAATAAATAAGAAAAATTGAAGTATTTTTATAATAAAATAAAGATGTTTAAAAAACAAATAAGAAATTAGTATTACTTCGATGCAGCGAAATTTGTCTGAAAATAAAAAACAAAGAACAAGTTGAATAGTTAAATTAAATTTTTCCCTAATGAAAATTAAAGATAATTAAATCAAGTAGTTGAGAGGAAGAAAAAAAGAAGAAAAAAATTAAATAAAGTGAAATAGGAAAATATTTTGTTAATTACGTTAAGTAACTTCTTTTTTTTCTTCATTAAATATATTAATTTTATTTTTAAATAAATTTAATTTTGCATCGTAATTTCGTAATAGACAAATTTCGTCACTACTATTCAACATAAAACTAATTACACTTGCAAGTTATTTTCCACATTTTTGTACCAAAAGACAAATGTTTAATTTATTAATGGATAGCTTTACAGGAAGTCTTTATTTCCGTATGATTTTAGTTGTTTGAACTTTGTTTTCATAAAATATATAATTACAATATATAAATGTATACAAACTTTTTATTATTTAATATTTCTTACATAATTTCTCAAGACTCTGTTTATTAAAGCATTATTTATAATAATGTTGCAGAAAAGTTGCAGACGATTTGTGTATTTATATTAATTTGCAAAATTATATAATGATTTTCTTTTTAATAACGATTATTAGAATTTCATAACTCGATTCTGCTTCAAATTTTATATACTGCTCAAATTTAATTGAACTTTATCCTGTAGTTTTTAATAAGAAAATAAGTTGTATTTCTTTTTTTTATGTTTGAAATCATCTTTTATTTGAACATTAATCAAGGCTTTTATCTTTCATCCATTTAAGCAAATTTGTTTAAAATAAATAGTAGTAATAATCTTAATTAAGAAAAATAACTTGAATAGAATAAAATGAGAGTTTGAAAAAATGTTAAAAATCTGTTTAATTGAATAATATTTTTTGTTGAAAAAGAAGAAAATGAATCTTTTCACTTAGCTGAGTTGATTTGAATGGAAGGTTACGGATTACGGGACTCTTAGTGTCATAGTTGAGGCCGTACGCGTGTGTTTTTCTTTGTCTATAGCTCATTTAGCATCGAGGCATTCTCTCCCGAGATGAAAGTGAAAAGTCGGATGACCTACTGGCTGACGGGAATCTAGGTATAGAGGCGCCTTCTTCATCCGAGAGACGTTTGCAAAAAAATAGATTATGCACGAACGTGTATTTAAAAATGTAAAAAATTCTTTGATAACAATTTCAAATTTTATAATAACTAAAAAAAAAGTTCAAGGTCAAAAGTGCATCATTTTGGGCTTTTTCATCTGAATGAAAAATATAAAATTTTATTTCAATTATTATAGTGTCACTTGTGCAAAAGTTGAATATCAAAATGAAATTTTTATTGCAACTTTAATAATTCATTTACGTTGGAAAGCACAATATCGGGAATGAAAAAAAAGTTTAATAGAAAAAAAGAACAAGCTTTTCCAGGTCATTGACTGAAAATGGTTATAATCGTTTCCAAGCTCTTGTTCACGTCACTGTTTATTCTCATTAGAGGGCGATAGCGTCGGCTTCTGGAAAATCCCTTGAGTGCAAACGATCCTGCCATCTTTTTTTATTAGACTCCATTGAATCTTTCTCGGTACATTGTCTTCAAAATCTTCTTTTTCGGCTTTGATTGGACAATCGAATTTGCAATATTAGGAGAAGCAATCTCCTTTTTTTCTCTTGTAAGATCGGAGATAATGTCTGCATAGTTTTGCGAGTCTTGCTCGTCATGCCTCATCCTGTAGGTTATACTCAAATGTCAGATAAAAATAACAATTAAGTTTTACAACTTGAACCCTTTGTCATATTTACCTTTGACCTTCTCAAAGTATTAGACGATAAAAAAAATCAGTGAGATTTGAACCAAGAACTCTTAATTTTAAGTCAGGAAACAATTTTTAAATTTGTGCACAAATCGAAACAAAAATGTATAATAATTTTAGACTATTAAATAATAATTTATTAAATTCTTTCCGTTGAAGACGTATACAAATTAATAAAAAATCAGACATGTCAAAAATTATTTAAAAATTATGTTCACTCAAAAAATAGTTGAAAACTCGGACATCTAAAAACAAAAATCCTGAAAAATTAAATCATCTCAAAATTTTTTTGAATAAGAGATCATTTCAATAGTAATGGAAAACTAGACATCTGAAAAAAATGATATTATTTTTTTCTAAAAAAGTACTATATTCGAAATATAAAATGTATATTATATTTGAAAGGAAATTATGTGTACTAAGTAAATTTTAATAAAAGACAAATCAAGTGAGCAAAATTTTTATAATTATTTAAACTTTTATAGAGTATTTTTAGAATACTTTAGAAAAGTTTAACTTATTCGTATTATTTTCTAAGTTGCTTGACAATGTAAAATATTTTTGGACACATTTTTTGGAAAAGATAAAATATTATCTATA
>JABFPM010000327.1:0-31557 GCA_022817325.1 Idris sp. 1 HC-2018 | reverse complement strand
AAAATGTTTCAGACAAAATGTTTGTAGTTTTTTATGACAAATCCGAATCTGCAATAAAAAATTGAGGTTCCCATTTGATTTTTTGAAGTTGCACCCCTTACCCCTAACAGGGGGTAAGGAGTGGGGGGTGTTTTTAGTGTCATTGGATAGAGTTTCAAAAAATATCAAACACGTGTTTTTTTGTTTTGATTTTTCATTTGAACTTTTCAAAATAATTATCCTGGACGGGTGGTCTGGGACACCCTGTATTATACATGTTTTAATTCTAATAACCTGTATTTATATTTATAGTTTTCTGAAGAGGAAATATACAATTTCAAAACGTTAAAAGTACAATAGAATAATTTTATTATTAGTTCCCAATTTAAGGCAATTTCATCACTAAATTTATATTCAATAATATAATATGATAATTTAACTAATACATAAGATTCAGCAATGAAAAAGAATTGTAAATGATTGAACTGAAGATATATAGAAACTTGAATGTGCATTGGCACCGAATAGAATACTCATCTACGTTGATTTAAATAAATATTATGGACACACAGATACTAAGAAATGTCAGAAAAAAGAAGCAAACATTTGCATTTAAAATTAGTAATATTAATCAGTTGTTGATTTACAAAGCTTACGATCCTTTTACTTCAAATAAATCAAGAAGGTGGACAGTTATTTGTAAACGATGAAAATGGACCTCAACAAGCTTATATTTTGGTGAGTTAAATTTGAATGAATTATTTTTTATCTTCAAATTAAAAAAAATATTAAATCTACTTGAATTATTTATTATCTTATTTCAGGTATCAAAAGAAGATCGGTACGTATGACAAGCAGCAATGGGAGAAGACTGTGGAGCAACGTATTTTTGGTGGATTCACAAACGTTCCTATGAGAACGGCTAAAGTGAAAACAGAATTTATAGATGTTGACTTAGTTAGAGGTATATCATTCAAAATATAACTTTAGTCATTTTTAAATCAATTTTTTTAAGCTAAATCGATCAAAGTTTAAAATATATTTGAATATATTCAACAAGAAAAAAAAGTTTTAAATAACAAAATTTTGAATTCATATGTTCAGGGTCTTCTTTTCCAAAGGCAAAACCTAAACATAGTTTTAGTACTGTTGCATTCTTGGCTATAAAAAGAATGTTTTTCTTGCCATTTCAATATCAGTGGTGGATCCAACAAACCTGTAGTTCAATTTTTGTTTTTTTCTTACTGCTGTATATATTACAAATTTATAGTCTTGTATTATACTATATTGAAACTAGCAAGGATAGTGAATTGGAAGTAAGAGTTTATCCCAATATTTTCTTTGAGTTAATCAAATTTGATTTAATTATAAAATTTGTCATGGTTTTTTCAGCTTATTTCTATATCAGAGATACTCATTCCGTTTGTTATGATGTTAACGTTGTCAATGATACATTCTCAGATTGTGTCCACACATTCTGGTACAAAATCTGTGTGCAATGGCGATGAGAAACGAAAAAATAATTTACGCTCCAAACGTTCTAGATATCGATTTGATAAACTTAGAAATATGCGAAATTTAAGTGAGTTAGATTAGATTAACTGATAGTGAGAATAATTTTTTATTAAATGTATATTAGTTATTAAATTTATTGATTACATTTTGACAGATGATACTAAAGGTTCGCCAGACTGTAGCCAGCATTTGAAAAATGGCGTTGATATTTCATCTTCAGTGAGATTTGCAAACAAAGTGAACATTGAAAGTTTTTCACAGGTGACAAATTATTAATTAAAAACGATATACTTTTATAAATAATTTTTGTACGTGATAAGAAAATTTACAATTTCAGCAACTTGTTTCTAACGATTGCCAAGTCTCAAATGACGAAGACATAAAATGTCTAAATGGCGTATCTCAAAGTACCTTACTTCACACTAAAAAATCTAATATCAAAGAGCAATTAAGTGAGAAATTTATTATTGTTTATCTAATACCTTGACAGCAAATAAGTTTATACGAATCTTGCTATCAAGATATATTTGTTAAGTTTTAATATAAATTTAAATATTTAAAAGTATTTTCAGATAATGCAGAAAATGTGGACAATGTAAATATCACTCACCTTGACGATGATGGTTTTGAAAGTTTAAATGGTAATGATGTTTCAAGTGACAATGATAAAGATAATACAGAAATTACATCAAAATTAAAAGCTACAAGAAATGAAGCTGAAAAGGAGCCCACTTTGTGTAAGCTGTTTTCGAAAGTTGAGCAAATAATTAATATAATAATATTTATTAATATAAATACAAACATTTTTATAGCATCTAAAATACTTGATAAAATTTCTGACGATCGAGACAAATTTGAGGTAATATTTTATTATTTGAGAATTTTATAACTTTGGGATTTATATTCCATTTAAATTTAATACAACATTATATTTTTTGCAGAAAAAAGAAAGTATAACAAGTTTGAGAGAAAGTTCTTTACAATGTGATAGTGAGGAAGAAGGAGAATGTGAGGAAACTGCGACTAATCATTTTACAGAAGCCACAACTTCTGCAACAGAATGGATGGGAGTGACTACAAATAGTGATGAATGTAGTTACAGGTACAAACAACAAACTAAAATATTCATAACAAATTTATTTCATTAACAGTAATTAATAATAGTAATTAATAATTATAATAATTTCAGTTCTGAAACTGAAGAATCGGAAACTCACAATGAGTCGAGTTTAAATTATGGGGGAGACTTACTAGAACACCCATTTTCTCGGGAATTTGAAATTTCTCCCTCAAGCTCCAGTTTTACATCTTCCGATCGAGGTAGGATTAACTTGATTTTTGTTTGCTAACTTTAGAAAGTAATTTTTTTATCTAATTTTGTTTTTTTAAGTGTCATGCACCATATGGACACGTCGTGATATCAAGAAAGCAAAGTTATCCGTTCTTGACATAAGTTCTGCAATTATTGCCAGGGTAGAATCAATGCCAGAGAGTATGGAATACTTTTACGGGGGATTATTACTAGTAATAGTTTTGTCTTTAGTGCCTTCCATTAGACGCTTAAACGACCATTTTAATGTTGATTATGTGATTAACAGCACCAACCTTTTAGTTACAAACAATATGACACTTACAAATGTTGAAACTTTTTCCGATTTCTTGAGTAAAATAATCAACATTGCGTTTGGTACTAGACTATGGTAAGCTTTTTTCCATTTGAATCTCAGAGTATAAAATGTCTTTTGTAACATGGGATAAAATTGTGGGTTCTGGTCCGGGGGTGCTGAATTATAAATTTCTCAAACTTTTTAATTGAAAATAGTGTTACAATTTTCAGAGTCGTTTTGATTAACACAAATTTACTATACATTTCAGGGAAAGATCGGTTATTTTAATTTCTGCATTCGAAAGACTTGTTCTGTCTTTTTTAATCTTTTTTTTGCTGGCTGTTGCCGAACGAACTTATAAACAAAGACTTTTGTATGCCAAACTGTTCTCTCATTTGACGTCGTCAAGACGTGCAAGGAAATCTGATCTACCTCATTTTAGGCTCAACAAAGTTCAAAACATTAGAACTTGGTTGAGTATTAGATCTTATTTAAAGGTTTGTAGTTAATTCAAGTTTCATTTAATCTCTTATATTGTAAATTTATAGCTATTTAAATAAAACAATTTATCGTGGAATTTTTTTAAATGAGGATTTTAATTGTAACATGGTTATCTAATTTACAGAGAAGAGGACCGCAAAGATCTGTTGATGTCATTGTGTCATCTGTTTTTATTGTTACACTACTTTTGTTATCATTCGTCAGCTTAGAGCTTATCAAAGTTAGTATAAATTAAATTAATAATAATAATTACAAAACTTTGATGATAAAGATGAAATTATTACAATTGATTTATTTTTAGGATATAGACAGTTTACATTATCAGTACAATGTAGAAGCATTATTCTGGAGTTTCGCTTTCGGAATGTTCATACTAAGATTTATGACTTTAGGCACAAAAATAAATACAAAATATCGCAATCTTTCAATTTTAATAACAGAGCAGGTTTGTTATCACTAAAAGATGTTCAAACTATTTTCTTATTGATTACCTATAAATTATTTATTTTAATGCAATTGTACTGTTTTTAGATTAATTTGTATTTACAAATTGAACAGAAACCGCATAAAAAAGATGAACTTATGGTTGCAAATAGCGTCTTAAAATTAGCAGCAGATTTAATCAAGGTACAATATTTACTATTTTTCAACAAAAATTTTGAAATATTTGAAATTGAAATTGAAAAAAAAAAAGAAAAGTTAATTACATTTTCTTGGATTTTTCAGGAATTGGAAAATCCTTTCAAAATCTCAGGCCTCTCGGATAACCCTTATTTATATACCATTACAAAGGTTGTTTTATTATCCGCACTTTCAGGAGTACTATCTGAATTACTTGGCTTCAAGTTGAAACTTCACAAAATCAAAATTAAATAATTTGAATATTACAAAAACAAATGATTTATTGAATATTTTCGATACAGCTATGTATGTAAATCATGTTACATTAAAATATGTATACAAATTTTAAACAATCGGAGAATGTAATTCTTCTAAATCCATTTTAAATTTATTAGGTTCCTTCGTAGAGGTGAATTGTTGTTTAAGTATCTTTTGCATATGTTGCATCAATAATTTTTGTAATCTGAAAATTCAAGTTAAAGATCAGTAAAACAATTTTGTCTGGTTGCTTTGAAAGCAGCTTTTACATGAAAGCTGCATTTTCACAACAATATCCATTTAAAATTTTTGTTCAACTAGTTTATTATCTGCGACCTAATGGAATACCGGCAGCATAATCGGGTAAAGAGAAGCACCCAAACTGTCTGCGCTCTCCCGAAGCCTTATTATGTGTTCCACCCATCGTGCAAGTCCTCGAGTTCATAGAATAACTTGCTTCATACTATCCAGTCGTTTCTTTTTACTTTAGCCATTCGGATCACTTTGGCGGGATAATATTGTTTCATTTCTCTTACCCCGTTAGAAGCTTGTTCCTCTCACAAAGAATTCTTGTTGTGACCATTTTTTTGGTGATGATTTTCGTGACTAGTGATGATGATATATTAATTCGCGATGAATGTCTTTAATTAATGTGACAAAATCACCGTTTTACGGTAAGAATGGATTTAAATTTTGTGAACTTGAAACGAAATTTGGGTTCTCTTAATTTACAAAAAATTCAAAAATATTTAAAGATCCTCATATTTTAATTTATAAGTCTTCCAAAAAGTGTAAGTGGAAAACTTAGAACTGGCAATATTATACGAAAATGTAATTACTTATAATTAATTTTTTTATTTATTTGAGTTAAAAATTTGTGTTTATTATTAACTAATTTTAGACCAAATTTATTTGTACATTTTTTTTCTTGAAAAGAAGTTTGCGTGCAAGTTTGAAGGCATCCAATTATTGAGATTAGTTTTACAGTATTAAAATTGGTTGATGCCAAAGATATTATGAAAAAATCACGTTTACCAAAAGCGTATAATGATTACTCGTGAAGCACTTTCGATGTCAAATGCAACTGTCGTTGCCACGGGATATGTATATTGTAATTCAATTAGCAGTTGTGCTCTCTTTAATTTTACTAGAATGCAACAATGACATTGTGCTCTACTTTTCTAATACATATAAGTTCACATAAGCATACAATAATAATAAGCACTTTATGTACATTTGAAAAACAAAATTTCGTCATAAATTATTACTTTAATTGCACATAAATGCATGTAAGAAAACTTATAAGTAAACAAAAATAAATAAACAAATAAAAACAATGAACAAAGTATGACAACAAGATTTAGATAACTTTATTTAGTTAACTTGTTGATTCAATTTGTTCTATGTAATTGCAAATTTTAAACAGTTACTTTTCGTTTAAAATAATTTGAAATGTTGAAACTTCAAGTTTATGAATAATAATAAACGAGTTGTCAATTAATATTAAACTTTTGTTAATTTTTAGTAAAATAAATTTACCGTCAATAATTTTAACATTATTTATAGAAATTCAACGTGGATGAAAATTTTGTAAAACGTACATGTAGAACAAATAAGTAGTTATATGGAACATGAAAGATGGCTAATCGGTAGACGGAATTATATGTCAATTAACGCATTAATGTATTTCATGTTAACAAATGATCAGATGTACCGAGGTAATTAGTTGCATATTCATTCATTTAGCTTTGACCTGTGCAGTTGACATCAGACGAACATTTAAATAAGCTTAAACGTTGACTCTAATTTATAGGACTTGAAAGCGATTATTAAATTGAATTTCGGCAAAATGAAGGTTGCATTGGCACTGATGCTATGGACGGCAGTCATCAGAGCACACGAACTTCCGGTTCAGTATCCTCCCTGCTTTTTTAATCCTCTTTGTACGTGTTCGAAAGCTATTCCAGATTTAGGTATAGTGTCTTGTCTAAATGTGCCAATGCCCAGGATACCTCAGCCCATCAATTCATCCAAAGTTTTTATGCTACAAATGGAGAACAATGGATTACGAGCACTGCAACCACAATTTTTATTAAATACTGGTTTGACTCTTTTTATTTATTCTGAATTTTTCATTTTGTCTACGTTCAGTAAAGTAGAATTATTTTGTTGAGTTTGTAAAATTGATTAAAAAAAGTTTTATTCAAGAAAATTGTTATTAAAAATGGGTAACATTTATAGTTCTAAATTATTTAAACATTTTTGTTTAGGCTTTTTGATTTTATTGTATTATCACTGAATCAAAAATGTTACATCACTAAGACTATCTGGGAGATTAATGTAAACTGCAAAATTGCAACAATTTTGTTGATATATTCTAAATATTAAAATAGATTTCTTCAAATTACAACTTTTTTATTTGCAAAGATTATTAAATGTAACAACAAATAATTTTTAAAAGTATATTTATGGATTTTCATTATCATGGTAATCAAGTGTAGCGTTTTACAGAAAATTGAATACAAAAAATATGAAGATTTATAATTTCGGTGGATTAAATTATGTTTTATAACAAAAGATTAGTTTCATAAGTAAGTTTATGCAGTATAAAATTCAAGTTCGAAGATTATTTTCTTTCATATTTAACAATAAGATTTTAAATTTATTAGTTTTGGAGTCAAAGAGTTGAGTACATTTTAAACATTATTTAAATAGTGTGGGCTTAAATTTTTTTACTACACGATTCAAATGTAATAATCAAGTTTGAAAAAAAATATAAGAATCATATACAATGTACCGGAATGAAATTATGCAATTTTGAGCAAGTAATTAATGTAAAATAAATTTGGCAATTGGTTGAAAATTGTGGTACCATTGGTATATGAAAGAAAATTGTTATTTTGGTAGTTACAAATAATTAATCTATTTATTTAAAGATATGTTACAAATCTTAAAAACATTGTTCACTAGAATATGAATAAATGTTTAATCACTAAATTAAATTTATATATATGGATTGTGGCCATTTCTAAATTCCTCTCAAGCAAAATGACAAACAATTGGTTCAAGATTGAGAAATATAAATATAGTTTTAATTTTTATTCGTTTTCACGATAAAACAAAGTTTGAAGTTATTTTTAAAATTATGAAAATAGTACAAATAAATTAAAATTCAAAAAATAAAATAAAATAAATGTAAAAAAATTTTACCTTCAAAAATAAATCATGGTTTACTTTTTAGCTGAAAGGAGGAACTGACAGAAATGGATGAATTTTTGAGATCACACATAAATTAAAGTCTCATAGTAAATATTGTGATTAGTTTTTTATTTGGGATGGTAACATTTGTCGGTAACAATAAACATTGTTAAATAATAAATTGCTATTTCATACTTTTGAAGAGAAAATAAATAAATATTGCATACATTTGTTCAGATTTTCATTTTGCATTCCTCAAAAGAAGTGGAGATTTGAACATTGAAAGAAAATCTACATAAGTTTGTTTAATACATTCATATTGCTATTATGATTTTTGCATCAGGAAATCTTTTATGATTTTTAGGGGTAGTTTTTAAAGTTACTTTAAAAAACAGACTTTATAAAACATAACTTCTAAAAATTATCCTTAAAAAGTTTATAAAACACCCTTTCGTGCAAAAATAAATGTGTTGATCGCAAAAAATGTTAATAACTTATTTTAATAATAAAAGTATCAAAAGATTCACTCTTTTTTAAAGTAAACTCTTTTTTATAAAAAATTTGTTTAAAAAAAAATACATATCATCACAAAGTTTCATTTATTTCTGTCAGATTCTTTTTTGAACTAAAAACTAAGTATCCTCTATTCTTAATTGGCAAAATAACTAATTTAATTTGATTTTATATCCCTTGAGATATTTACTTTGAACTTGACCTATTTTTTGGTTTGTCAAGGTGTAATACCCCTGCAAAGCCAATTCCATTCTCTAGCCTCATCAACCTCACGTGACTGATATTGACGCATTATAATACAACCAAACAGAATAATAAATAACTTTTTTTTATTAAGAAATATATATACATTTCTTTTTACACTTCTGTCAACATTTTTTTAATTAAATATTAACAAACATCTACATTTAAACATGATTATAATTTTATCAATTTTATTGAGGACTTAAGGTAATGCATTAAGAACTTACTTTCATAAAAGTATTGCAATTTTTAATATAAATAATATTAAACACAATCCATATTATAATATTGTTGGTGTTTTAGAAGATTAGTGTTTAAATATTTTATATTTACAGACTTGGGTTTTTATATTTTTTATAAAAAGTATAAAGTGCGAACAATAAATAATTTTTTTTTTACTTCAAATAAAAATATTTTAAAACCATGTGATAATCAATGTATCTTAAATTTTTAAGTAGAATGATTAATAGATTGATGGTCACATAAAGTATCGGGTTACTTGTTGCTAATCACAGAATATAATCTTTCACAATTAACCCTGAATCCTTAATAACTTTTTTCGACCAATTGATTCAAACCAACAATTTTAAGTTTGTCTAAATATGAAATTGCTAAAGTAATAAAATAATTAACATGTACATTAAAAGAAAATTTTAAATCTTTAAAATCCTAAGTAAATCAATGTTCATATTTAAAATAAATCGACTAATGTTCACATAAAGTATTTCTAAGTTCTCTTGTAGACAAATAATTTTTTTTTGATATTCTTTTTTTGATACTCTTTAATTGATAGTAAAAAAAGTCTGTACATTTTCCAATAAAATTTATTTCAATAAGTTTGCGATTATTTTGAACTTTTTGCAATCTTAGACAGAATAAATTTTTAAAAATTCAATAATTAACTAAAATATAAACAATTGTTTACTGAACGTAGTTGCATTTTTTGTTGTTCATTATCTCAATACAAGATGATATAATAAGAACTGGATCTAGATGTGAATTTATTAAAGTATAAACAATAAATTAAGAAAGACTTTTGGTCGCAGGTTTGTATAAGCTGCAGATAAAGCATAATCCCTTATCGGATATACCGGACGAGGCGTTCCTAGGGCTTGAAAGATCGTTGTGGGAGCTTGAATTACCCTATAACCGTCTCGTTAGAGTACCAAACAAGTCTTTCAGACATCTGCAAAAGCTGCGGCTTCTTGACTTGACAGGTATGCTTCTGACCCCAAAATTATTTTAGTCTACAAACTGACTTCAAAAAACTTATAACCTAATAAGGGTCCAAATACTTGAACCAAAAATGTGCATACAATTTTTCAACCGACGTTATTCAAGAGCAAATATTAATTAAAAGTACACAATCACAATCTTCTCCACTTTTCTCTTATCTTTCTACAATAAATACTTACTTCCTGTCAACTAAAGTACCTTTAATTCAATAGTTTATTAATAAATCAAACAAAAAAATAATTCTATTAAATAAAATTTGTGAATAAAGGAATTTTTCATTATTTATTAAACAAAATTTGTAGGTAATCAAATTTCTCGTATCGCTCCGGACAATTGGCGAGGACTCGAAAATACTTTACAAATTTTACGACTGGGCAAGAATTCAATTGACAAACTTCCTGCGGACGCATTTGTGGGCCTGGCTTACTTGGAAGTTCTGGACCTACGAGAAAACAGTCTAAAGGAGATCGACCCCTCGGTCTTCCGCGATGGCATGGCTCATCTGACGCACTTTTACCTCAACGATAATCAACTCATGTACATTCCTTATGCACAATTATCGTCATTGAAACGAATGCGAGTTTTGGACTTAAGTTACAATCGAATTTCAAAAATGATTCAGCCACAAACTGAAGTGGAAATACGAGGTCTACAAATGTCCCTAGACATTTTGCGACTGGATTACAATCAAATTGAAAATCTCATTCCCGGATCATTTCAGCATTTTTATAAAGTTAACAAGACTTATATGAATGGAAATCCCTTGATGTACATTGAGGTGACAGAAGTTAAACTGACAATTAATTTAATTAAACTTGATTATACAATTTTGATTATAATTTGTTTTTGTTTGTTTTTATTTTTCAGGAAGGAACATTTCGGGACTCGAGAATTCGTGAATTATATTTCACCGACTGCGATTTGTATGAAGTGAGTTCAGCGAATTTTGCCGGTCTGGAGTCATCGTTGGAGTTAATTGATTTGTCAGGACATAATTTAACTCAATTGCCGCATCGCTTGTTTCCAGAATATGATTTTCTTCGCACTCTTATTTTCCGAGAAAACAAAATCCAAACGTTTCCACCAGGTAAAATAAATTATTTCTCACATATATATATGAGCAATTCTTCAGATCTTTACTTTTTAGCCGTAAAAAAATCAAAAATTTTCTGGCTAAGAGGACACCTTAGGAACCAATTTTTTCTTTTTTTTGCGACTTCGTAAAATTGAGCCCAATGAAAAAATAAATGATACACACTTTAAGGTATTTTACTCGTGGAGCATTTTTAATATTCTGTTGTTGAAATATGTTTTAAATAGTAAAAAAATGATCGATCTTTACAATAGTGTTGAGAAAACATACCCTCGCGGGGTTCAATTTTGAATAAAAAGAGTTTTAAAAAAACAATTTAACATACGGTCTTATGGCAGGTTATATTTGGCGTTCAAAACTTGAATTTTTACAAGAAAAATTAATATTTCAGAGATAAAAAACTAATTATTAAACATTTTAAACCTTGAGAAATAATCATTTTCATTCAAATACATGAGTTGCGGGGCTAACTTTTATGTAATTTGATAAAGAAGACGTCAATTTAACTGTTTACAGGAAGGAATAAGCTGGCATATATAAAGCAGGATTGACAACGAAAAACGCGGGAATTTCAAATTGAGATAAATGAAATGTATTTTAATGTATATTGCGGACATTTCTTACAAAATATAAAATAATTGTAATACATGAAAAATTATTCTATTTTATGAAATAATTAAAATTTAATTTTGAAAATATTTTTGATTCAATTTTAAAATAAAATTGATAAAATTATTCGTACACCCAAGACGCCATAAAATTGTTACAGTGTTACCAACTCTTACAATAGATTTTAACGAAAATAAACAAATCAGTCAAGTTGTATGTTACTTTTCGTTAGTTTTGTGCTTATAATATTTGTTAAACTTGATTTCAAATTTAATAAAAAATTATTTTAGAATTTCTCAGCTATGATTTGATTATAATCTAACAAAATTGTTTTGTAATGATTTTGACTAGCGCCAGCCACGAGCAAAATACTTTAATTTTTCATTGGGACAATTTTTTTGTGCGTTTAAGGAACAATGAAAAACAGTCTGGAAACTATCCCCTGAATTCTAAAATTTCAAATTTTCTTTTGATAACATATTTAAAAGTTTTAAAATTTCTAAGAAAAAGAACAAATTGGTTCCAAAGGTGTCTCCTTAACCAGAAATCTCTGTAGAATGAAAAAGGAAAATATTTGTAGAATTGTTCATAGATACAAAAATTGTCGAAAAAACAACTAAAATTTCGTGAAATTCCAGTTGAAGTTTTCAATGGATTTCAATACTCCCTTTACAACTTGGATTTAAGTGGTCAAGAAAACGGCATGATATCGCTTCAAGATTTGCGCCAGATGAGAAACCTCAGATTTTTATCAATATCTCGAATGCCGCAAACTTCTCTGTCGTCAAACGAATTTGTAGAATTTGGAATGGACCTCAAGGAGTTACACATCGGAAGAAGTAATCTGAAGACGATCAAAAGTCACGCTTTTATGCATGTTCGTGGTATCAAGTATTTGGATTTTTCTGAAAATTCGATCTCTTCAATCGAGGACGACGCTTTTTCAGAGGTACTTTCTTAATTATTGAAAATCTAATTAGAAGTTTTAATACGATTGAAGGGAAATAAATAAAGGTGCTTAAAATTTTTTTTTAGGTCGGACATTCTCTAATTACTTTAAGAATATCCCACGGATTAACAATGAGCGAGTTACCGAGCAAGCCATTTAAATCGCTAACTAATCTACTGCACTTAGACTTCAGCAATAATAGAATCACATCTATGCCTGACACATCTTTTCACTTTTTGAAAAGGATTAAGAAAATTGAATTACAGGATAATGAAATCGGTAACATTCATAAGGGAACCTTCCAGGTAATTAGTTTTCTTTGTCAAACAACAATGTACCTTTTGCTCGATAAAACATTTTTTTTCTTGTTAAGAAATATTTCTTACTTGAATTAAGCTGATTTTTGAAACTAAAATTTGAAACTTTTTAATTTATACAATTATTTTATAATATATTGTAGGGTGACATTCATTCTTTATTGGAGGAAGTTGATTTCTCTTACAACAAAATTCAAAACCTTCAAACACACACTTTTGTTGACTTATCTTCAATTATGACTATTAATTTAAAAGATAATATGTTAGGAAGGATCGAAAGAAGAGCATTTATGAACATGAACCGATTGAAGTACATTAATTTGCGGGGAAACAAAATAAGGGACATGGAAGATGAGGCATTCCAGGCAAGTTTCATTTAAAACATTTTTTACTCTAACAAAATTATATTTTGATATATAAAAGATGTCATAGATATAAATAATTTCTTTTTGCAGAACTTGCCAGAGCTTGAATTTTTAGACTTAGCTTACAACGAATTAAATGAATTCGATTTTGCTTCTTTCGATCAAGTTGGAACATTATCGTCATTCAAAGTTAACGCAAGTCACAATGAAATCATGAGATTATGGATCAACAGTTCTACATTTTCGCAACCTTCAAGCAGTTAGTATTTTTATCAGAAATTATACAATTTTTTTTGTCAAAATTACTTACTCTTCAATTATTAATTTAAAATTTAATTTAACTTAATTTAATACAATTTAATTTAAAATAAAAAAAAACATTCAAAAGAAATTATCAATATTTTAAAATGTTGCAGTGTCTGGAATTGTGCAAGCAAACATTAAAGTTCTCGATTTAAGCTACAATAATATAAGTGACATAATGAGATATTACTTTAAACCTGTCGAGTATTCCTTAACACATCTTTATCTGTCGCACAACGAACTGAGCAACGTTACTCAAGGTGTTTTTGGAAATATGCCACATTTGCAATGGCTCGACATAAGTCATAATGACTTAATGGAAGTTGATTTCGATTGCTTCCGTAATACAAATAATTTACAGGTTTCTTATCTCTGTTAAACTAATTTCTATTTTTTCACTAAAAAGCAATTATGAAAGACAGTTAATTTTGTTGTTTTTTTTCAAGGTTTTATTCTTCTCTTGGAATAATATAATGGACATTCCAGCGGAAGTGTTCCGCCCATTGAAAAAGCTCCGCATTGTTGACTTATCTCACAATCGACTTCGCACATTACCGGATAATTTGTTCCATGATGCTCACATAGAGAGCTTGGACTTATCTCATAATCAGTTTATGAGATTGCCTATCAAATCTATGTCAATGGCAGCAGCCGCAAGTCTTGCAACTTTGGATATGTCTTGGAACTCTCTGTCAGGAGTTCACAGTACTGATGCTATTTTTAGACTCAGGGTAAGAGAAAATTGAATAAAAATAATATTATACAAAATATAAAATATAATCCTGGTAATATTAAGTTCTATGTATAATTATAAAACATAATTTTATTTCAGGGTCTTACTTGGCTGGATATTTCTTATAACAGATTAGTTAGACTGGACGATGGAGTTTTCTCTGATCTACCGTACTTGACTCATTTGGATCTCAGTCACAATAAACAATTAATTTTAGAATCTCGAGGAAGAACTTTTCGTGGTTTGGATGATGTTCTTTTGTATCTTGGCTTAACCAATATTTCATTATTAAGTGTAAGTGTCGCAAATTTTAGGTTATCAAACATGAATGTAACTTTTGTATGATTATATTTAACTTTTGTGAATAGGTTCCAGACCTTCCATTCCGTCGATTACAAACATTACACTTGGCACACAACGAATTAGCTTCGGTTCCCCCGGAAATGGCATCCAATCTGTCATCTCTGCATTACCTAGACTTAAGTTACAACGATCTAACAGTTGTACCACTGATAACCCACTCTCTTCCGCGACTTAAGACCTTTAACATTGCGTTCAATCCCATTACATCAATAACGAACACCAGCTTCTTAGGTTTAGCTGAAAGTCTCGAGGAACTTGATATTCGACAGTTATCGTTATCAACATTTGAGGTAAATTTAAACAGTGTCAAACGCGACACCTAATTTGTCTAAAAATAATTTCTGAATTCAAATCGCCATAACTTCGTCAATTTTGCAGATACAAGAAAATTTTTGGATTTTACTTGAAAGCTTGGAGTTTCGACTTCAAAATGCTCTAGTTAAAAATAAAACTTGCTCGTTCCTGACATTTGGAATACCCTAAAACTTAAAAATCGTCGTTTTTCACAGGGATAACTTCAAATGGTTGTAACTTTCTTCAGAATCATCGAAAAGCATACTTTTTTTTAAGTTTTAAGAATCTGCAATAAAATTTTATGAAGTTGTAGGTAGAAAATCCAGCAAGAGCGATTGAAAAGTCTAATTTTTTACTAAAAAATGCTAAATTTTGCATTATGATGATTTCTTAACAAATAATGGTCGGCTTTTCTACTTACAACTTCATTTTAACTAGAGTATTTTGAAGTTTTCATAAGTATTCACTTTCAAGTGAACAATTTTTTTGCGAGTATCTAAAAAATTGACAAGGTTATAGCAATTTAAAGTCAGAAATTATTTTCATACAAATTAAGTGTTTCGATATTTTTTCCTATATTGCAGATTGAAAAATAATTAACATCTCATATTTAACATTTATTTCGAGATTAAAATATATGTTAAATTTAATAAAATATATATTAATAAAATTGAGCATATGTATCTGAAAAAAACTTAATATACAAAAATATTAAAATTGTTGATGATTTTTTAAATAGTGAAATTACAGTAAAATTGGCAACACATTGCACTGTATTTTCTTCATTGTATGTATTTTTTTTATTGCTTACAAATTTTGTTCCCTAGACGGGTGCTTTTTGTAAAGCAACTAAACTTCGAAGATTAAGAATAACAGCTTACACTGGCATCAAAAACTTCAACTTTCCTAATATTCTTGAATACAATCACGGTTTGCAGCATTTAGTGATACATGTGAGTATTGTTAATTTAAATATTAAACTTTCACAGCAGTTAATTTCAATTTTCTTTTATAGGTGTTAAATGAAACGAATCTGGAGCAAGAAATGAAAGGACGTTTTCCCGTCAAATTGTACAATTTTACGTTTACTGGAAGAAATTTAAGAAATTTTCACCCAGATATTTTGAAGGTATAAAAATAAACATTTCTTTTAATTATTATAAATATTGTTTGAAAAGTATTTAAAGTAAAATGAAAAAGGATTTTATTGTTAAAATATTTTATTGTTTCTAGGGAATGAGAAGTCCACGTTTACATTTTGGCATGTATAATACTAGTGTAGACACTGTACCGAGAGAAGTTTTTGCTAATGCTTTTAGTGTAAGAAATGTTACAGTTCAAATTCGCAACAGCGACATGAGAACTTTAAATAATCCATCGTCAAGTTACAAACCTGGGGTACCGGGTAAAAGATACCTTATGCGACTCAGAACTAAGGGTAATCACTTGAAGTGTAATTGCGATATTGGGTAAGTTTTTAAAATTAACTTTTTCATTTGTTTATTTTCTTAAGTAATTTATAGAAAATATAAATGTATTTTTATTTCTAAAATTAGTATTGTAAAATTGAATTAATTAAAATCTATTTTATATGGCTCCAATTATAAAGTTTGATTTGGATAACTTTTGTATAAATGTTTAAATTAACTTCTGAAATGGTTGTTGATTTTTAGTTGGATGGAAATGTGGGCAAAAAAGCACAGACAGTACGAGGAAGATCGATGTAATTCACACTACGAGTTCAACAATTATGATCGGGAGGATGAAAATGATTTTGAATGTTGGAACAATGGATGGGACGATGACCTACGCGAAACATTCTGTATCAACAAAAATAACATGACAGTATCAGACGCTCTCAAAACCGATCTCGATTGCGGTTGGGGAGCTGCTAGCCCTATTCATTTGTCCAAAGTCATTATGTTCCTATTCAGCATAACAGTCTTTATTTGCTCATATTAAAAGTTAAATCAAATGATTCATAATAATTGGTTTTTTAATCGTGGTTTATTAATTCAAAAATCGAAAAAATATTGACACAAAAAATTTATTTATCTAAAAGGTATTTGCAAATTCAATCCAACTGTTGTTTTGTATGATAGTTTTTATGTTTTTGTTAACTTTACTTTTTAACATATGAATAATTTTTATATTTCAATTTGTTGATCAGAAAACGTTACAAAAGAAAATGTTATTTTCTTTTTAATACAAGTAAGTCTTTTTTTATTTATTTAAAAATAACTTCTATTTTGATTGATGTTTTCTAAGTTTAGGAATTATGGTCTCATTATTTTCTTACAAATTAACTTTATTGCAAATAAATGTGTAAAACCTTGTTTATTATATTAAAAAAAAGATGTGGTAATTGATTAAAGTTAACTTGTGTAAAAGTGAAGATCAAATATGATAAGTTATAGTGAATAAGTAATGTTATTTAATTTACTTTGTGTTTCGATACACAACTTGCGGAAAAATGTATTTTAAAAGTGTAAGCTTTTATTCGTTTCATTTCCAAAGATGAATAAAAAAAAATTAAAACAAAATCAAAAAACGAACGAATCGCAGTAAATATAAATATATCTGTAATATAAAAGCGTCATTCAACAAATATCTGTGTATTACAAATCTTATATTAATAAATTTAATATTAATCTTAATTCGTGACTTTTGTTGTTTCTATTGATATTTACCAATTTTATATAATAAAAATAAATTTTATTTACTATGTAACAAACAAATTCAACTTGTACAGTGTGTATAAAATAAATAGATAAAAAATTATGTTAGAAAATTCATATCCAGGCGACGAATTACAAGGAAATCTTCCGCCCGATGTAATGCAGGCGCAAGCTTCGATAGTATAACCATTGATCTAAAAACAGTAATAAAAATAATTATGTGAATCAAATTTATGTACCGATTATAATAAAAGCAACTATTTTACCAGTTGTGAATAGCAGCCATTTGTTACTGCAGTTTTTGTGTCTTCTGTCATTATTCCACAAAATCGTGTGGTATTGATAACTAACAAATTTTAAATTGTTTATTAAATTAAATTCATCAGTTTCTGATGTAAATTTTACGTACAAAAATTTAAATTATATGAAAGCAAAGATAAACAAATGTAATAAAAAAATCATTCAAATAAGTGCACTTACTTGCATTATTATATGTGTAAGTATACTTTATACAGACATGTCCAGGTCTTAAATGACATATTTCTGATCTGTTATTACTTTTCCATAAATCAGTTAAATTTAATTTAGTTGTTGGACCTACAACAAGAAAGAAAACATTTGTATTAAATATTATAGAATACATTAACTATTTAAAAATAAATTAACATTTAACTTACCGTAGAAAGGTGGTTCACAAGGAATATCTTTCAAAAGCGAACAATTTTTGATTGGTTTGGAATTATCGTTCAGCCAAGTAAATTGAAAACAGTAAGGATTTAAATCATAATTCGCTCTTTGTGTATCTGAATCATCAAAAGTAAGCCATGACAGATTTTCTTATAACAAAATAATTTCACATTTTTATTAATATTTACCTGAATTAGAAATAAGTGCACAGTAAATGAATACAAAATAAAGTTTCATTTTTACATATTAATTATTATAAATGTAAAATTGATTTGATGAAATCAATCTCTTAATAGTCACATGTCTGTTCGTACAATGAGTTTTACGCACATTTCATTACGATAAGCTTTATCTTTCCCGTCAATACTAAGAGATACCATTGCGAAATAATCGTAATAATCTTTGTTATTTAATTCGCATGTGTCATTATGTTTAGAAACGTTTAAGGCAATTCTCATCGTGGAATTTAAATTAAAAAATGCCATAATTGCAATAGGAAATTATCTCATTTAATATTTTTATTAACTTAAATTTCTGTATTTAAATGACAGTATAATGTGAATTTTATAACTAATTTGACAGAAAAATAAAATAAACTCATCACTACGATTTTAATTTTACAAATTTTGCATTTAGATAATTTTTTTTTTAAATGACCGAAAAAATCGAGGTAAATATAAAACAGAAACTATTGGGCCGATGCAAATTTTGACTATTTAATTTTATTTGATTTTCCAAATCAATTTTGAATGAATTGAATAATGAAAATCACTGCATTCTCCGAAAATACATTATTTCACTTCAAATTAATGTTTAATTGATCTCAAAGTATGTTTCTGTTATTAACCCTTTTAGGATAGCACCTTTCTCTACTTTGAAAAATACAATTTAATGATTTATTTCAGATGGTATTCATAAAAAAAACTAGGAAAAATTCATTTTTTGCACATTTCTAATAACAATTAATTGTTTACAACTAAAAATATAATTGAAATCTTAACATTAGATGAATTTGACATTTTAGCATCATTAATTTTGAATGTATTATTTATATATAAAATGTTTAAAAAAACTAAATTAGTAAATATTAAAATATTCAACATCCATCTTAAAGGGTTGAGAGTTTTTTTTTATCATTATATGAATAAATCCAGAATTAATTTCCATTTAGAGCGAAAAAAAAAAAATTTTTTTTTAAGAAGTACACTTTTAAGAGGGTATTTTTTTCGTTCAGGAAATCCTTAAGGACTGAAAAAAATAGGGTGTCATTGCACCAACGTAAGTGACACCTTTAAATATACAATTATAAGTAATTAAAGATTCACATTTTTTTTTGCTCTAAATGGAAGTTAATTCTGGGATTTACTCATATTTCCTACATGTGTCGAAGATTTATTCAAATAACAATTTAATATTAAGCACAACGAAAACAAGTGCCTTATTTGAAGTCATTTTTATCATTGAAGGCAGTAAAAGTGTCTCAAAACAACCATTTTGAGTCACTTTTAATGCCTTAAATAGTAAAAGTGACGTAAAAGAAGGCACTTGTTTTTGTAGTGAGAGGATGGGTAATACTGACATTACCGATGTTTACAGATTTGTTAAATAAAATATATAATACAATTTAATTTACATTTTGAGGAGATAGTCGGTGTTCTTTGTCACTCAGAAAACACTTTACGTTTTAAAAATCAAATTTTTTTCACTCCTTAGCCTGAATAACTGGCACGACAATTTTTTGACAGTTATACTAACAAAAATGTCGGGCAAGTTATTCAGGCCAATGAGTAAACAGAAATTGATTCTTAAAACGTAGAAATGTTTTCCCAATGACGAAGAACAAGGAATATCTTCTCAAAATTTAACTTAAATTATTTTATTAACTATAAATGAAAAATTCCTAAATTTGGAGGAAAGCGACTTGCCTATCCTCTTAATTTTACAATTAAATAGCTGAAAAATCGATTTTTTTAAATCATTCTCAAAATACACCCTCATTTAAGCTGAGACATGATTTTTCAAACTTATGACGTTGTAAAGTAGACACTTATATTTCTGAATTTTTCTAACCTTTTAATTTATTTGGTAAATCTTTTGATTGCCTCTTTTAAATAAAACAAATAATGCATTTTTAAAATAGTCTTGAAAAATGCACAATTTTCATTAAAAAATAATTTTGTTAATGAAAAAAAAAAAAACCAAGGTCCTTATCGTCCTAATAGTTTAACTTTATTTTATCATTACATGAACCGAGAAAATAAATGTTGTCACCTCAAAAAAGTACCTTTATTTTAACAAAGAATTACCTAAATATTATTAGTTTTGGTAAGTTAAATGTTATCGTTTTTTTTACAACTGTCATCAATTTTGAAGCAATCATTGTATTTTATTCATCTATCTAATATTATATTTATCTTAAAGACACCTTTTAGACCTTTTTCCAGTACTTTTTTTAAAAAAAATGTGTAGGTACATAATAATTCAAAACACATTCCAAATATAAGATGAATCATAAATATATATGTACAAATTAATAACAATAATTCGTAACAGAGAAATTGCCTATATAGAAGATGTACGAATCATCGAATCATCAGGTGTGGCTCTGAGTGAATCATTTTACACCATTCAGATAAAATAAGTTACGTACCGTAGACTGAGGTAATCAGGTTTATCTTCTTATCAACTATTTGTTGTAGATTAGATGGAAATGGTGGTGCTACTATCAGCAACAGTTTTACCGATTTTAGTCGGATTCGTAAGTGCTCGTGATCGCACATCACAAAAATTTTTTTAAATAAAAATTGATCACTCTAAATAATTTTTAAATATGGCGGGCCAAAGTGCGGTGCAGTTGGAAAAAAATATCAGTGTTATTAACTATGTTATCTATTCATTCAATGTCATTATTTTGGTATGCTTGATTGTTTTTATGATTTAAAAGTAATTTTTAGTTGATTTTTCACAATTTCACAGTATTTTAAACAAAAAATGTCTTGCACCTATGTTTAATTTAAGTATATGATTTGCAGTTAATCGGATTGAGTGTGTTTGGCTTATCGGTTTATATGCGAGCAGAAGAAGGATTTCAAGAATGGGTGGATTATTTAGAAATGCAGGATTATTATATTGGTCTCTACATACTAATTATTATGTCAATATTCGTGGTAGCAGTTTCCATTATTGGTTGTGCTGTTACTCTGATGGAATATGTTATGGGTTTATACGTGGTAAGCATATTATAAATATTAAAATCAATTTCAACAAAAAGGATTTGAAAATTATCAAAATTTGATAGAAAATAAGTTACAAACACTTCAAGATTACTTTGTACTAAAATAAAAAATTTGTATTTAATGTTTATTATTTTGAGATAAAATGTATTATAACTTGTACCCATTTACAAGATTAAACTAATAAAAATGAACTCTTATGATATTTATGAAAAAATTAAATCATATCCAGTTCAATTATGTAGGCACATAAATAATTAATAATTTTTACAGAGTGAGACACTTAAGATATGCTCTGCGATCAAATACTTAACATTTATAAATAATATATAGAATAAATAAAATGAACTATATAATTATATAAAATAACTAGTCGTTCTGTGTGACTAAATCATATACTATGAAAAATGTAAATATACAGTTTTCATAATAAGATGATATAAGTAAAAGCAGATAACTAAAAATGAGTATAATTAGCTTGCTACTATAATTTTATAAACAAACATTTTTAATTTTAAAAGATCAGTCCTTATTTAGGAACACTTATAAGGATTTTGACTTAAATATTAATTCAATCAAATATATAACAAACAAACAGATATACAAATTGAAATATTGGCACAAATTCTGACTAACAGAAAAATTGTACATATAATTTTGTGAGACATTTATTAAATAATAATAACTTTTAATTTTTAACACAGAGCATAGGGCTGCATTTATTTTGTTTTGTCTTGGGTGTGATTGGCACTTCTGTTTTACTGGATTACTCCACATATGAGAGTCAAATTCAACCCATCATTCGTCAGTCAATGAGGTCACTCATTGTCAACTCAAACAATGAAAAAGCTTCTTATATGTTGAGACAGATACAAGAAAGTGTAAGTTAATCTGAATTTTATCAAATTTTCATTCAATGCAAGAGAAAGTAGTATTTAAATATTATATAGCCTCTTGCAAATATACTAATCAATTATTTATAACGTCTATTAAAACACCGGAAAAATTGTATGATTATATTAATCATAAACAACTGTTTTATAAGATCAGTTATTTAATCTTATTATGCAATATATATAGAATTAAGAGAAAAATAAATGAAAATACTCTCTTTTTTTAAATTTCTCCGTAATACATTTTTAAATTCAACAAAGATTTCATTTTTTCGATAGTTTTTTAATGCTATCACTAATTTCCAGAAATGTAAATTAAAATTGAAACAAAATTTCATGTCTTTTTAAAACGGGATTTCAGATTTTTTGACAAGGTAATAAATTTTTAATTTTATTCTTACTTACTTTTTTAGATTGGATGCTGTGGAGCTGATGGAGCTAATGATTATTTAAATTTTCTAAAACCTCTTCCAAATGAATGTCGTGACACTGTGACAGGACTTGCTTTCTTCCATGGTTGCGTTGATGAAATTAGTTGGTACATGGAATCCCGGTCTGGTTGGTTAGCAGGATTGGTATTATCTTTATGTCTGATCCACGTAAGTTTTATTAATCTGCAAAATCAATTTTTTTGAAAAAAACAACTTTTAAAGACATTTTATTTTTATTATCGACCAAAATTTTGAACAAATTGGTTTGAAATCATATTTATTCAATTGAAACCGATTGAAAAGTTGAGAATTTTTTAAAATCAAATAAAATCTATTAAACAACAAAAAATAAACTTTTTTGTTAAATAATGATTTTATTATTCGATAAAATTGTTTTTTAATTTCTTATAGGTGGTAATCGCAGCATTATCAATGGTGCTTATCCAGGCTTTTAAGAAGGAAGAGCGCAGCGTCTCGTACAAACGTTAAAAAGAATAATTTCTTTCGTTTCACGATTTCATTCATTCATTAATTATGTAAATAATAATGCAATTCAAGTTAGCACCCTCACTTCAATGAAAAACGATGTTTATTTTAACTGTTGTTTGAATAAAAGACTAACTTTTATCAAATAGAAATTTATGTTACTATATTTTTAATAAAATTATTTTTTAAATAGGTTAAAGTGGGGCAAAAATGAACAATTTTTTTAAACATTTGTATCTACAGAATAAAATATACATTTTTTCTGCGTCTTATGTTGATCACGAGATTATAAGATCTTTCAGGATGCTGGTTGAGAAGTAATAGAGATGGAACTATGCAAATTATATCAGTTTTTATCAGTTAAATATTGTTCATTTTTTCCACTAAAACGGACAAAAATAAACACTTGTGGTGCCAAAATGAACATACAATAAAATTAGTGTCAAACTTGCAATTCTTTCAAATCCAATGTAATTACGGAAAAAATAATTCATTTTCACACCTTTTATAATTAACATTAACTTATATACAATGATTTTTACCTCAAAAAGCTGCTGTAAAATAAGCCTTGAAACTGTCAATGAATGTAAACATAACCTTATTTGTTTTTAACAAAACTTATTTATTACATATAATATATAAATGAAAAATCTATTATTTTAATTGTATATGAAGAATATTGTTTCCAGGAGAAGATTATTCATGAATAAAATGACTCAATAATTCATCTCGAAACAGTTGATAGTGTTTACTTTTGCCCCGCCATCATGTTCAATTTTGCTCCTTGACTGTTCATGAAAATTATATAAATATGATCAAGCATAAAACAAAAATTAAAGAGATTATGAAAATTCAAATCCTTAACTTCATTTTTCATACAACGTTTCTGTTAATAAGTAAAATATTACCGTTGTACGATAGAAAGTATAACGAAATTCAAATAATTTTTTTAACTATGTTGTGAAGTAGTTTGCAAAATATGAAATTTTATATTATTAAAACCATAAAAATGCTAATGAAATTGTTGCATTAAGTAAAATAAAAATTTATTTATTTGATATTATTGGTTTTGAAAATTTTTCTGAACGCTATATATATATTTATTTCATTGTTTGTTTTTGCCCCACTTTTTATCGCTGATCATTTTTGCCCCACCTTATCCTATAAACAGTTATGAATGAATGAATTCAAAAAATATATTACCGGTCAAAAGTTTGGAAAACTCTAAGAACATTAATTTTTTTTTAATCACTTGAAAATCTCTTGAAATTTCAGCTTTCAAATTCTTTGGTCAAAAACGTATTTTGTTTAATTCTAAGAGTTATTACGTCTTAACATTAAAAAAAAATGCAGTTTTTTTAGAGACAATTTCAAAATGCCATATTTCCCTTAAAAATGATCAAAAACCCTATTATTTTTTTAAAGTACTTCGTCCGTTTGATTATTTGCGATGATTTTGTATTAAAACTTGATTTTTATTATAAGAAAAATTCCTTTTATCCGTAAAAAAATCGAAAAATTTGTGGCAATTGGGACCATTTTTTTTAGTTTTTTGATCCTAAAATATATATAAAAAAATAGTGGTGTCCTTAGAAATTTTAAGGGTGACATCCTAAGTTTTTAATTTAAGGCTAATAAAACTTCGATTTTCATTGAAGTATGAGTACTAACTTGAATAATATTAATAATAAAACAGCAATTATAGAACATGCGGTATAACACATTATGTGCGTAAGCTAACAATATATAATGTGAATAAAGAAGTTGTAATAACATAATAAGATAAAAATAGTAAATAATGTGAGAATTAAAATTAATCATACATGCAGAAATAATTTGATTAATTTAAAAAGTAACCTCCGATGCAGTTCTTATCAAATCATAAAATTCAATGAAATGGATAAAATACGAATTAATTAAAATAATTTAAAAAAAAAACATTTTGTGAAAAACTTCCGGCAATTTCATAAAATACATTTCACATTCCTCATAAATCATGTTTTATATTTGAGTACAATTAAAATTTACGGTTGAACATTTTTCTTAAAATCAATTTTATATTTAAATAAATCATAAGTTTTGTAATAAATAGGTATTACTTTAAAAAACTTTATATAAACGTACTATTTTTGGTATATATATTAGGATTACAAATATCCAGCAAGATTCAATGAATAGCTACAGAATCTCTGAATGAATATTACGCAATGAAAAATCGGACCAACAATGCTTTGATATTAATCAGAATTAGATCTCTTTTACGAGTGTATTTTACAGACGTTGAACTTGTTCTGCGTTATATCGCAATGTTTGTGTATCACAAGTTCTTGCAGTAGATTTGTTTCAGTTACATAAGGCAAATTAACTGGACCATCAAATTTATGCGCGCACCGTTATAATCCATTCTTGCTGGGATCTCATGTCTGTTCAATACAAATGAAGCAAACTTTTAATTTCACTAATAATAATGTTATTGTTTTTGTAACTCCTGATTAGGAATAATGTTTTTCTCTAAAACTTGCGCTCCGATTTTTTGAGAGGTAATGAACTTCGTATAATTACAGTTGATTAGAAAATAATTATGTCAATGTAGCTAATATAATAACATGTTATTTGCAAGCAAACTTGACAGTTGAATAGTTTTTCTGCTTCATTAATGTAATTAAACGCGTTATGTTGTAAGAAACTTAAATTAAGTAACATTTGTTTCATTTTTGTTGTTTGAGTAATATTTCGGTTTTTGTTTGAGGCGTGAGAATGATTTATTGTTCTGTTGATTATAATAACAATTTATATATATATATATTATATTAATACTTTAATTACGTTGTTAAGAGGTAAATTAATTTAATTTTTGATAAGTTTATAAGAAATAAATGCAACTGAACATTTTAATAAAAGTAAATTATCTTATAATATAATAAAGTTTATATAAACTGGGTCATGGATTTATCTATACCTAATCAAAAACAGACAAAATTTATCCTTCTCTTATCATTTGTCAAATAATAAAAACTTTTGAAATGTAAATTCCATCTTAAATCAAGTTAAGTTGACTTAATTGAAAATGTGCACAGAAAATACAACAAATGTCCCTAAACACCATTAAGTTCAATACTAACGAATATTCTTCCCGAACGTCTTTTATATTTTTAGAAAAGTAACAAGAAAATGTGTATTCTTCTCCTAATAAGCAGACACATTAATCTCTTCAATTTTCGTATAATCTTAAAATCTAAATAAACTTTCAACATACATTTTCTTTTTCAGAATCTCAATGAAATTCAATCAATTTATATTGCTATTTCAAAGTTTCTCTTTTTTACAAAATTTCTTTAATTTTGTATTGTAATTAAAAAATGATTGATTTGAAAGAAAATTTGGTAGACGAATTTCTCATTCGTCGACTGTAAACTCTCTGTGTGAAGTGAACTTGGTTACTTAATCTGCCTCGTGAGGTGACTATCGGGAAAATCTAATAGCCTCGCAATATTGGAACTGAATCCAGAATGCTGGACCACAGATCTCAGAGCCAGAAAACATTTTACAATTTCGCCTCGTGTGAAGTGAAAGCCACGTCGTGCGGACAGAAGTAGAATGTAAAGAAGCTATGAAACACTGCAAGAGAGGGAAATCGACTACATCCAGTCACTCGGAGGCAAGCTCATAGGAATGTAGTGAATGTACCTGGTGGTATCGCATCGTAGACGTCGTTTACCCAGCAACGTGCCGTTCCCAAATATACCCAGGATAAGACATCCTCCGATAGGACTAGAAGGGGGTAAGTCTCACTTTCCGCCCGGAGTGGTCGTCAAACCGGACGTCCTGTCAAGCTTTCCAATAACCGGTTTCGAAGATGCAACCGGGACCCTTTAATTTCGCTTTCAAATTTGACCTCTATTGAACTCTTCTGAATTCATGTTTAATTTCCAGATCAACCTTCTTTTGTCTATTTATTTGTGTATATCTGAAAAAAGTAAATTTTGGAATATAAGGAACATTTATGACTTTTCCTCAGACGAGTTTGCTCATTATCTGGTGAACTTTCCTTTCGCTTGCGGTCGACGAGTATCTTCACCAGAATTTATCATTAATAACTCTTGTTCATCAAGAAAACTCTTGCTCAAATGCTGCGACAATTTGGCAACCTATTGCACGGCAAAAATCGTCAACTTTTGCTCAGTAAATGAAAATTTAACAAAACAACCATAAAACTTACTGAGCAAATGCAATTTTGTTGGGAAACTTATACAGATTAATCGAATTTATATCTGAATTCATTTTACTTGGTTCTCGTTTACTTGATGTTTGAACAGTTATTTTTTTGTTCAAAAAAGTTGTTCAAAAACTTATTTCTGCGATGTTCAAAAATCTTATTAAAATTCATAACTGGCGCAACAAGTACATAATTTACTGTTATTTTTGCGTAAATTATACAGTAAAATGTATAATTTACAGACAGTTATCACGTGAGTTGATTGATATGATATTTGCGCGTAATTTATTTTCTATAGGCCAAACGAATATTACCGTAAAAGTTGTGCAATCGCAACAATAAACCTTCACGAAAGTGTATAAATTACAACTTACACAATCCGACAACTAAATCGAACATCCCTTTTATCTTGAACAAAAAAATTCTCAATTAATGGTTACACATTTCTGGAAAATTATCAAAATCAAACATTTCATTTTAAAGGTCGAATTTAATGTGTCAGTATGAGAAATTTCTTTTTCGAACTACACTATGATGATATCAAAAACTGTTACCATGAAACAAGTACAAATCCTGTTTTTAGGGTAATTCTGACAGCAATCCTGGTATAAGTGTATAAAGTACAGCAATTTTCAAAGCACAATGATTATTTTGTTTTAGTAGTGATGTTACATCAAGACAGACAATGTGCACATTTGATTGTGCAAAGATGCAATTAGTTGCTGAGGTATTTTTATTTAAATCGAGTACAATTGTAAAACACAGCTTCTATGAAGAGTTTTACATGCTCTTGTGTAATTTATGGCCCCAAATGTGTCATTTCACTATTAGTTTTGTTATTCAGTAGTTTCGATCGAAATTACATTCTTATTTGGTGCGGAAAATTCAGTAATCAAAAAACAATTATAATGTTTCATCAATGTTTTAAAAAAATTGCAGTTTTATTCATTTTACTTACTCAGTAAAATTATTTTGTCAACAAAAACTGGATCACTCAAAAAAGATTGCAGTTAGTTTTGTTAGATTTGTTTCAAGTTATAGAGCGTTAGGGCAGCAGGTAAGCGCGCATTACTTTCACTATAGCAATTATAATTGTTACGTTGCGCAAAAAAAGGTAAAAAAAAGTCACGCGGAAGTGGGTGACAAAGTTTGTTTTATTTTTTTCTCTTCAAAATCATTTTTAGTTGTATAAATTATCTGACAAGTATCAAGTTCACTAATTTAAATTTTCAACTTGAAATGACTTCCTTTTTATGTAGAGGATTGAACATGTTTATTGTACTGTAAGCAGGAAGCAACTCTCACTTTTCACTGAGAAATAAAGTTTGTTTTCTTTTATAAGAGATGTCATGAACAATCATGTGATTCAATGTTACATCAATCGGTCACACAGGTCAAATTAGTTTTATCAACCACACAGAAGTTCATCAAATTTTATCAAATTTGATGAGAAAAAATAATTTGCAATAAACACACCAACTTTTTTAACTTGATCATTTTTTTGTTCTGAATGTAATTGAACTGCAAAAAAAGAAACATTTCTCGTATCGCAAAGCTCAAAGCAATGTGACATTTTGCAGCAATGTCCACTTTCTATAATTGTATAACAGAACAAATCCCTTCTGCTTTGAAATTCATTCATCTGTTGATTAACTTTTATTTTCAAACGCGATTGCGATGCGTTGAGAGGGAAAAAAGGTCGCGATATTATTAGCGGCTTGCAAATGCTCCTTCGCTAAGCAAGAAAGAATATTGCAGGTCTCGCTAACCTTCTCTCGCGTCTAGGACGAATCCTATATGCTTACGAAGCGAGCATGGGAAAATACTTTCTTAAAGATTCTCATAGCGTAATCGAAAATAATATATAAAATATCGAATTCCTGAAACGCGATAAATGCATTTCCAAACAACAACAAAAAATGCAATTTAACGAAGGTGATTGAAAAAACGTCCTTTTGTGCGTTAAGTTTAATCAAACTGAACTATGTGGTATGAAATGTATTTTTAATACTCTGTAGAAAACAATATACGATATTTTGGGCCTTTTTAATATGAATGATTTTGCACCTAAAGTGTGTAACTTTTTCTTTAATTATAAAATCAGTGTCCCATAAATGATATGCCAACAAAATATTGACTCCTCAAAAACAATTTTTTTCTACTCAATGAAAGTTATGGACTGGATTTGAATGATTTTAATTTTTGTATTGAGTTTATCAGTATACAATATTAGTATGTACTTTTGTATAATAGAGTAATTAAATAAACTATCGTAACATAAAATGGAATATTAAGATACCCAACACTGAAAGTAATTATCGCATAAAAGAAGTGGATAAAATGTACAAACAACACAATTAATGGACAAAAAGGCACTGAAAATTAACTTCATTTGTTACTTGATTTTTATTTTATTTATATTTACACTGTAAGATGTCTTGCTTAATCTTAATAAGATAAGTTTCATTTACAAAGGATACATTTTATACTGTATACCTACAAATAATTTGTAATTCAGTCAATTTAATTGGGAATTTTTTGTTATTGTAAAATTAATTGTGAGATTACATTTTGAGAGATAGTTTTTATAAGATTAAATTAAAAAGATTCTTTGCTGAATAGTTTTTACCCATTTAATTTATCAAATTAAATACTTTGGTCATCAGCATTTAAGCATGCAAATATCTTTTTATTTGTAAGCTGAATCAAAATAATAATTGATCACAGTAAAAATTATTATCAAAAGTTGAAATATTGATTCTTCTATTTTGCATATATAATTACATATAATAAGCTAATCGAAGTCGTCAGACGAATTTTTGTATCTTTAATATTTATCGTTGAAATTAAAGGATAAAATTAGTTATTACACCATGTGTCAAAAATCTTGTCATCTGATAAAAAAAAACAATTAATGTTAATTAACTTGAATTCATGTGTGCAATTAAAATTTAACTACAAGTGATGAACTTATACAAATTTAAACAGTTATTTTCCGTCGTCAATTTTTTTTCTACAAGAATGCCATTATTTCTGATACTTATTTTTAATTTTATTGTTCAATTCAAGGATCAGCTTTTATCAACGAGAATTTCGTTATAAGTGGTTGTATTGTCAGAATGGATATCATGAATTTTTAATTTTTTTTCGTCCATGTATTTTATACACGTATATTATAATCTGTAAAAAAAATAAAATAAATAAACACATTAAAATTGATGCAAAATATGCGAGAATCTTAAAAAAAGTTTAATTCCTTCGGAAATAAATTCCGCTACTATGTGATAATAAAATTACAATACATATGTGCAGTTGCACGAAGTTAAAGTTTTTCTTTTACTTTTACTTTTCATACCGTGCGCTTTTTTGCAATGGCACAACTAAATATTCAGTGTTGTATCATCGACAAATAAAGTATACACGATTTAAAAATAATTTACGAAGGAAGGTCGAGACAAAAAAGAAAGAAGGAAGACAAATTTTCGAAGCCCAAACAAAGCAAAAGAATCCTGTCTGCTGTTCGCCGGTGTGACTGACCGTGATCTTGGCGATTGGTCTCAAGAATGCTGTTCTGCCAATGACCGGTTTTAATAATATATTTATGTAGCGGTGTATATTTGCATAAATTTATACAATCATTTATCACGTTTCTTTACCGCATGCGGAATCGCTAATACTTTGCTAACACGTTCACAATCAAAGTGCCATTGTAATCGCAATGTATTTTATTGTATTTATTTATTATTAATTGTTCTCTAAGAGATACAAAGTTTTTGTTTGGTAAGATCAAAAAAAAAAATTACTTGACATACCATTAATAGTGTCAAGTATTAAAGAAAAGCAAACAAAAAAGTAAATCGGTTATTAATGCACGTATATTCATAAATGAGAATGCATAAAATTAATGTATATAACCACTGACATCACACACACATACCCAAAAAAGAAATCTTATTGTTGAATAAGAGATGCAATCGAAACAAGGTTTTATTATGTTCGCGGTCGTCATCTCCAAGGGGAAAGTTTCGTAACTTTAGGAAGCTTTGTTTAGATCGGTTGCATGTTGCATGAAAAGTTGCGCCTTCATTATAATTAATTGTCATGCAATTGCAAGCATAATATATTAATCGTCAATTATCGCTTTTATGATTACAAAATCCCCCCCAAAGTAGTCTGAACAAGTTTTTTTATTTCAAAAATATACAACTATTAAACCTGAAATACAAAAAATGTACA
>JABFPM010000326.1:0-31569 GCA_022817325.1 Idris sp. 1 HC-2018 | reverse complement strand
TTGTAAAAAAAAAAAAAAAAAAAAAAAAGAAGATACAAGCTTTCACTCATAAAAAAAGAAATTAATTAAATACAGTAAATTGTGATAAAAAGTATTTAATATTGTCGAAACAAAAAATTGTTGATAATACGAGCCTATATCACTTGTTGCAAAATTCCTGTCATACCACCAGTCACTTTGGTATTTCTCATAAAGAATACATTGCCATCAATTTCATTAACACTCCGCCGAGACAATACTGTTCGCGTAACAAAAATTCTTCAAAGCATATATATAACTCTCCGAGATATCCAAATGTGATATCCAAAAAGTATTTCACGCTGCTCAGGTCATCATTCTTGCTATACTTTTTTTTGCGGTCATTAAATGGAACGAATCTTTGTTGCTACATACTTGAAGCCCATGCATAATTCTTTTCGAGCAATTACATATTTTTTACACGGCCAAATTTGACAACATAATTTTGGCTGCACTTTCTTTTCAAGTCATCCCCCAAGACGCTTACATAACAAATGCGATAAATCTTGCACTTTATTTTTAAACGTCTATCAAGCTTTAACACTATTTTTATATCGATAAAATTTAATTATTATAATATTTTACTCGAGGCCTTTATTTAACGATGGTATTATATAAATTCTGCTATATTGTTTAATTTTTTTTGGTGTGGAAATTAGGTTGCGTCAATTCTAATGATTTCTTAACTGTAAAAGCACAGTGCGAACGCGAGGAAGTGAATACACTCATTTATCCGCTAGATATTCTCATCGCAGGAAGTATTGCAAAATGTGATAAAGATGCTAAGGCACTGGAACATATTAAACTTATTAGAAAATCTAATTATTATTACAAAAGCTGTAGACAATTACTTTCTTTGTTTTATAAAATGTTTGTTTTCTGTATAAATCTATCATTTTTATGATTATCGTTAAGTTGCAAAAACTGTATAACTAGTATACATCTTTAGTTTGTACGAGTGCTTTGTATTTTGTTATTTTAATTATAAATTTGTATAAAGCTGCGTTTTTTATTATAAAAAAGTATCTACTTTTGTAATACTCTACATAGCTTAGATTAATAATTGAAACAATAAACAAGACTTTGAGTTGAAAATCTAAAATTATTTGTATTACTCTGCATTTAAATGTTGCAATTTTTTAAAATTCTCTAAATATATTTTGTACAATATTTTTAAAAGCATATATACTTTTTGATGTTATGTCTTATCTACAATAATGTTCTTTGTAATCTGAAAGATGCAATTAATAGTTACAACGAATAAAATTTTTTGTTTCTTTTGTCTGTAGAGGCATAAATTTGTTTGGCAACAAAAAACTAGATTGTATTATAAATTGCTTGTTCCAGTGTCAAGAACGAAATTTATCATTAATAAAGAAGTCTATTTTATGAAAATGAAAGTATGCAATAAGTAGGCCAGCAGTCGCAAGCGTAACGTCCAGTCAATCGTTTTACGAGCTTTTGTGTAACTGACCACAGGCTCACAATTCATTTGAACCATAAAACTTGAAGGCTTATTCGAGAGGGGTCGGTATGCAACTCTAACCTTCCAGTCGAGTCCACTTACAGCCCTTTTTTCGGGCTTCCCTTTTTCTTATTGTGTGCACGTTCTCGCCATCTTTATTTTAGGTGACGTCAATTATCTTTGCAACAGAAACATGTTCTTTCGCAAAGCACATCGCGTGATCCGAACTTTGCGGAAAGAAAAACAAAAACGAAAGCAAACTGTGGAATCAACGTTCCAAAGTCTAATTTAAAATTTTAATGGCAAATTACAATTTCTGAAAAGTTAGCAGAAGCGCAATTATCAGGTTTTGATGAACTTTTTTTGCGTTTTGACGACGACAGAAATGCGAAAAATTTCGTTACGCAAGATTTTGTAATTTACGCTTTTTCTTACTACTCTGATAATGGCTTTTTTATCGACGCACGATCACGATTTTTGGCAGCGATTTAAAAAAAAAGGAACGAACAAAATTGAACGCGTATTACCATATTTACGTAATTCGATCAGCAAAAATTGGCCGATAAATTTCACGTGAGCTAACGAGCCAAAATCGATATTGATCGAGGAGATTCGGGAATCCAAGAAGGAATCGCTCTTTAATTGTCCACGTCAATAACATAAGTGCGGATATTCAGCGATGTATTATCGCGGCTGCCAGAAATCCCGGTACCACAATTACTAAACCGCAAACGATCGATTAACTCACGAAAATTTAAACATCTATTGATGTTTAAAGTATCGGCATTTTTTCTTAGAAATTCGATAACCCCCCTTTTTATCGCATCAAGTATGTACGACATACTTCAAATTTAATGAACTCAATTATCCTGTAACATGAATCATAAATTTCTTGTTCGTCATAAATTTGTTTTTCATTGCTCATGAATTTTGAGTGACCTTATTTATGAAAAAAAAAAATATTTTCAGCATCAGTGCTTATCGAATTTAATAAATTGAAGTGAGTAAGAACAAATTTTGTAAAATTACAGTCTTTATCGTCTTTTTTTCACATCGTTATTTCTAAGTTGGAAATTATTATGTATGAGATCAAAATTACGTAAAGTTAAGGAGCTTTTCGCGAATATTAAAAACGGCTTTGCAAACCGGAAAACAGAACACGCGTGTCGACGCGTTGCTTGTCTTGCTCCGCATTTCCTTTTACGAAACAAGTAGATCTTTGCGATATCGCATTATGCGTGTCTTTGCCCCCACGTCATATTATGCGATTATCGCAAATTTGACCGATTTGGAAGCAATTTACGAGTTTTAAAGAAATTCCTTTTTTTTGTTAAGGGATATTGAACCTTTCAAGATATTGGAACTTTCGTAAGAAAAAAACTGATAAAAGGAAATTAACTTTATTTAGAACTTTAGCTTAAAATAACAATTTCTAATTAGCTCAGAAATGTATAATCTGAATGTTAGATACAGTGTTCGAAAAAATGTTTGTCTATTTCAATGTATTGAAACAAAATGTGTTTTGCTTTCAAGAATATATAATTGTCAAAATATGATAACTTCCTCAAAAATATCAAAATTACAATTATTTTTTTCAAACTTCGGAATAAAGTTAAAATTTTTTACGTAAAAATTACATTTCAAAAATTGGAAAAGTTAGAAATAAGGGGTTTGCAAAAAAGAAATTAGTAAATAATAAAATAATAATCAGAATTCAATTACATCAATAGTATAAATGATAATAAAGATAAAATTGTGAAAATGTTCATTAGCCAATTCTAAAGTACAACTTTTATCAGTTTGTTGTTAAATTTTGAATACGAAACAAAATATTTTTGAAAAAATACAGAGAGTAAAATATTTTTGTCAGAGTACTATACACTTTAAAAATAATGCATTTTTGAGTAAATGCATAAACAAACTTAAAAAAAGTATTTTTCAAAGCTGTACATTGAACCATTTGAACTTTCTTACGAAAACTGCAGTGAAAAAAATGTTGCAAGCAATATTTAATCGGTTTAGATCGCGGACCGTGAGACCATTGCGCATATATTAGTGTTCCCATTTGAAAGACATTGACACGCTAAGTCTATAATTTATTTGCAACGTGTCGGGGAAGTGGCGGAAAGGTTATGAAGTCCAAGCAAGATATGTTAACAAGCGATGCCCGATGGGTAACTGTTCGTTTGATATAAACAGACCGTTATTGTGTAACTGGGCTAGATGAATTGTCATGATTGCAAATGTGTAACGTGCGTAATCTTCGAGCATTGTAATAAGATACACTGATGGAAGATGAAAACGGGAAAATTAAAGTGTAAATTGAATAACTGTGAATCCATATCATTTGCAGTCATTTTTTTCGTAACAACACAAAATAAGTTGAAATCGAGCTGTCAAATTTGCATAACTTATCAGTACGTGAAATTTATCCGATAAACTTTATTTCATTCTCTTTATTTTCATTTCAAGAAAACGTATATTATTAAATTGTATACAATTTAATATGTCTTCTGAAACGAAATAAAAAACATTATTATTCGCATCATAAATGTTTTATACATAGTGACTGAGTTACGTGCTTAAATTTTAAATAAGCGTTTCCGGTCTTTTTTTTATTTCAGCTCGATGGAATGTATTTCACGATTATTAAGTAAATTACATTTTAATATAACTTCAAAACAAATTGAATTTTTCGAATTCATAGATTTCTTGTTTTCTCTTTCATCATAATTAATTTCTAGGAAATTTTTTTTACCGAAAGTATGAATGAAATAAAAGCTGATATAGGTTTAATGGTCTTCTTTTTTTCAACACGAGTGAAGACAGGGCTTAAAAATTTGATGACAATGTCATTTTGTGAAGTATTTTTCTGCAGCAAAAAATCGGATTATCCTTTCAACTTTTTTTTTTCTAAATCAGCGGTCTTTTAGTGAAAAATGATTGTTAATAAAAGCTGGAATTATATGCTGCTAATAGGCTGTCAAATTTTTTTATTAAATCGATTAAATAAAGTAGATACAAGTTTAAAGCAAAAATGAACATTTATGGACAATAAGCCGCTCATTTATGACGTGAAAATCGTCACCTTTCGATGTAACATAATATCCCCGAAAAATCGTCTGCAACTTTCGAGTAGCAAAACCAGTCGCGTGTGAGACCGAATCCTCAGGGCTTTGTCATATTTAAACATGTACAAGGACACATTGAAATGAGAAAAAAAGGACGAAAGTATAAAAGAGCGAAACAAAACGAGAGAAACTTAACGACGAAACATTATTATATTATTTTTTTTGGCTACGCATTTTTTACGAGCGACAATTTAAAATTTCGTTATCGCGGATCAAGCATATTTGTGCTCGTTATGATGAATCGACTGGAATACATCATAATTTCATAATATTGAATGAAATATCGAGCGCTAAGATTTATGTGCCTGAAGTTGAGACTTTGGCTAAAGGATAAAAGCTTGTTTTGTGCGGCCTGAAAATTATATTAATTGTATCAATAACATTGAGCCAGACAATCTTGATTCACAAAACTTGCTGTCATAAATTTGCTCGCGATGCACGGAATTATACAATGTCACGTGCGAAGACACGTGGGATTCGCGCATGACCGTAAATGGCCATACGAAATCACACGCAATCATCCGTGAAATAAAAGTTCCATTTTGCCGTGATTTTTAGCGAATCATGAGATTATGATTTATGGATCTAGGCCTCTCGCGATTGGCTGTAATTTAAAATAAATGAACCTTTTTGAAACGGCTGGTACAAGTACAAATACCACAAGTGAACATAAATTTCAAGTATAAAATATTTCATTTTTAAACTAAAATTAATTTTACACCAACTTTTGATTATTTTATGACGACAAAATTCCGTAAAATATTTTCAGTGAAAAATAAAAATAAATCAATTTTTTAAGTAAAGCAAAAATTTAATCATTTTCCTTATAAAGAAACTATATTTTCTTATTTTCTGCTGAAACCGTTCTGCCAATTTCATAATCATATTTTCTGGTTGTTTATTTATGGGAAAGATGATCTTGGCCTTGTATTTGAATTATTATTAATACTTGAAGATTTACGATTTGGCAAAGAATTTTCGAGTGATGATACCAACGATTTATTCTCGAATTTGTAACAGTGTTGACGCGAAATAATTGTACTTTAAACAGGATTTTATATTAGTAGAGTTAACGCATTCACACTAGTGAGAAACCTTACGAATGTAAAAAAGTTTTTACTCAAAAATATACTTTAACAAATTACACTCGAATTCACACTGGCCAACGACCTTACAAATGTGAACACTGTGAAAAATCTTTTGCATATATAAAGAATCCTAAATGTTTTAACACCATAAAAATCTTAACAATATTATTCGACAAAACGAAAAATGTGAAAATTGTGTAAAAAAAATGACAATCATTTATATGTACTTTTTGCGATTTGTCGCAATTTAAAATTATTATATATGGATTAAGACTTTTCTCGATAACTGATAATTATTGATTAAATTTTATTTTTCAAAATACCAAACATTCCTTTTTTAGCATTTAATTCAAATAAATATCTAAAAAATATATTAATATAATTTATACTTTTTAAACTTCTTTTTTTAAATTAAAGATTAAAACAATGAAAAATCTAACAGCAGTTTATAAATCTCATATATTGTTTAATTTTTCAATACAATTTTGTCCAATTATTCCAAACAAATTCGAACGTATGTATAACATGCTCAGAAAGTTTAATACCTGTGTAAGTTTTGATATACTTTAAAAAACTGATTAAGCCAAAAATATCTTAGTTTGAATCAAGAATTTGAAGAAAAAAGGGCAAATTAAAATTTCCAAAGCAAAATTCGTATCCCGCATCATTAATCACATACATTAACAAGAAATCCAGAGCCTCTCAAAATATTTTCTCTACGTTATGTCTGGGGATTATAAGTCGAT
This sequence comes from Idris sp. 1 HC-2018, assembly GCA_022817325.1. NCBI lineage: Eukaryota > Metazoa > Arthropoda > Insecta > Hymenoptera > Scelionidae > Idris > Idris sp. 1 HC-2018. The sequence goes on along the minus strand of JABFPM010000326.1, from coordinate 25,121 downwards.
GATAAACGGATAATGCATCTAACGATCTTGCTGCCGGGAGAATTCCGGCACATTCACGAATCTTCAGGTGAACCACCTCTCGAGAATCGAGTAGGGTCGGCACCAGGTGACGATGCACTTTCGCAATTCAACAGACCAAAAAAAAGCGAATCAAAGGATTTTAAAAAGTAGTGGAATGCTTTTTATGAGGTGCTTTGTAAATAAAGAAATTTCACGAGTGATTTTATCTTTTAAATGAAAAGAAGTCTGTTTGTCAAGACGCCAGGCATTTTCCACTCAATTTTATATATTTATTATATTCCTCTGAACAAAAAAAAATCATTACAATTACGCAAGTTCGATAATAATTTTATGATTACATTTTTTTTTCGGCTAAAGTCATGAATATTTTATGCACATGGTTACGTATTAAAAAACAAAATCTCCTGCAGTTTGTGCAACTGTTAGGCAACATTTGACAATATGTTCGTAATCAAAAAATTTTTTTATCATTAATTATATTCCATTGTTCATAAATAAAAAGCGAGCCGAATATATGCATATCATTTTAAATGTTTTTTGGTCCTCTCGATTTCACTTAATTTTATCTGCACCTTCAGATCTAAGATTACGGCATAACCAAACTGGAGTGTGACATAAAATAATTATTAAAAGTTGTCCTAAATTAAAAGACAACGTTTATGGGGAAAGACACAAAAATTTACAAGATGCACAATGGAAAATTATTGTATGACATCCGACAAGCATATTTGATGAATATCAGGTTCGACGACTCGCTGATACTTATTGGTAACGCAGCCCATTGTGAGACGATTCCGAGACTGCTTAATAGCGGTAAATACGGATTCAAAGACACGTTAACGGTTTTGGATACGCCGTATGAGCTAATCAGCTCGACAATGGGACTGTTATTATAATGGAAGAATTCTTTTATAATAGATTACATCGTTTCGAATCGTGATCAAAATAACCATTTAATCGATCCTGCATCGTACATTTTAAAAACGAGGACAGTCCCGGGACCTTAATCATACAAATGTTATGATCGTCAGCGGCCATTTATCCAGCAAAAAATTAGGACGAACAAAAAAAATTATTTTCTCATTTCATCTTCTTCTACTATTTCTCTTGTCTACATTTACCAATTTTATCGTCCAATAATTCACTCATTAATTATCGTTCTAAATTCAAAACTTTTATTTCCCCATCAAGTTGTAGAAGCCTAACCCAATATGTCAATAAATTACACGCTGAAAATTCGCCCAGTTTCCCAGCATTGAAATTCATCAGACTCGCTACGATCATTATCTGTGCCAACATTCAAAGCTCCCTGAGCTTTTTTTCAATTAAGCCAAATTTGTTTTTAATGTCCAGTTAAGTGAACGGTCTCTTAATTAAGCCACCGAACGATTTCCCACGAAATGCTTAGGAATTTTTTTTTCTTCATCCTTCGGCCTACTAAATTACAAGTACTAATCCGACTTGAATCGCCGACGAATTTGCACGATTAATCTTAACTGGGGTACATCCCGCGCGATCCACCTAAATCACCGCGAACAAGTCGATAAGCGCGCTTATGATTAATCAACGGGTTAGGAAGAGAAAAAATATTATTTCTGCGACTTTCTCTTTCTCGCCAACCAGGATTCTAATCACACACACCTCTCGCGCACTACTGACCAGTAAGCGCTTCTTTAACGAGGGTCCGCGTGCGTTCGACGCCATGCATCAAAGCCAACGGTATTTCGCTTGCATACATATATTTTCCCATCGTTATTTTCCGTGTCGCCCTCCACACCCCGTGCCACCTCCTGAAACAGACCTCTGACAGTGCCCGCTGCGTGGAATGATGCATAACGTGTCACGACATAATGAGTCTCCTCGCGCCGTGTATTTCCGTGCGATCCCATTGCCCACGTTTAGAACACCGCCAAGTCTATTGGCCATTCATTTTATCAGAGATTAAAATCAGGGCGAATGATTGATACCACTCTGTTTGGACTGTTTGAACAAAAGATGCGTGATGATAAATGCTTAGACGAGAATGATATTGTATTTTTATTGCTGCTACAAGAGAAGAGTCAGGTGAATCGAGACCATTGAAGTGGAAAACGGTTTTAGATCATGTCTGAGAGAAGCTTTAAATTAGACTGGAAAGGGTTCAACCGTCAAATTTTGACAAGTTTGCAGAATATTGTATACCTTCAACAAAATAAAATTCAGAATGAAGTTATACAAAGAGTGGATTTGATTTAAGACGTTGGAATTTATTTCGACTCTAAAATGTCTTCGAATAAAAAAGTTGATATAATAACGAGTAAAGTAAAGAAGATCCTGGAATTTATCTTGCCTTTTTGCAAAGACTTTAAAAACGTTAAAATTTTTAAAATTCTATTCAATGCCCTGGTTAAATTTATTTTAGAAAATCATTTTATTGTGTAGAGTCCTTTTTCAGAAAATCAAAATTATACAATTGAAAAGGTTCGAAATAGATTTTTGAGATAAAATCCCTTATACATTATTCTGTGACCACGATTATACCAATATTATCAATAAATTCAATATGAGAACATCCAAAATTTTACGAGATGAAGTTGATGCCATTTTTTAATTTATATTTTCTTGTCTCTCTTTCGTTTATCATTTATGACTTTTTTGTACTTTATCAAACTGTATATCAAATATGTCTCTGTTTGTTTATGCAACGAGAGTTATCCTATAAAATAAATAAATGTATAATACAAATGATTTCACATTTTGTTAACCCATTTCATGCCGTTGATGCGTTTATGCATCATTACAAAAAGTTTTCATTGATCAAAATCTTTTAAAAATAAACATGAAATTACATTTACAATTATATGAAAAAAAAAACTTGAATAGTTGAATAATTCATTTGTGTAAAGTTAAATATGAAAACTATTCTTTGATTTAAAAATAATTATGAAATTAGCAGTTCTACGGAAGAACTGCTTGGCAAAAAATAGATTAAAGATCTTATTGAGTTTTAATTTATTTAGAGAAAAGTGTCGATATCATTGTCAAATTTCTAAAATATTCATTAGAACTCTGTCCAAAATCATCTCCGAGATAACTTTAAGCTGTGAAAATACTGTAAACTAAATTTCAAAGTTGTAGCTGCAACTTTGATCAAAGTTCATGTTTTCTTTCGAAAAAATTGGAATCACTTGTTCAACCAAATGTTAACTATAAAATGAATCAAAATGAGGAGAACAAAGTGTGAATTTGGGTGGTAGGTTAGACACGATGCGGAACCACTGTTTGCCTTGGAGCGGTGCCGTTTAAGTTTAGGGTTAAGTGCAGGTTTAGAATGTTATGTCAGAGGAGTCCAATGTATTATTACTCTTCTCACGCCGACGTTGCTATTATAACGGATAAAATATTTATTCGTCAAAATAACCACTGTTACAATGCTATTTTACGCCGGGAGCGCAGTGGGATACGTTACGCGTCTGGTATGTTAACACGTGCGCTACATAACGGGAAGTCATAGCGCACGTGTGATAGAAATCACAGTAGAAAATAATAAAGCGAAATGCTTTTGTTGTTATCGTTGCTAGTGTGTTTGAACGAGCTAGGCAAGTGTCCGGCAATTTATATGACGAACCGTGACACTTTTTCTTGCCCCCGGAGAAATTCATAAAACGCTTATTGTGACAATCGTTATAATAAAAGTCATTACGAAATGGCAGCGCGTATGGGCAAAATTGTGCAACATTCTGAATGAATATGCATTAGTTATATGTTTATATTCAAATAACTGCATTGTTATGTCAACTAAAATGGTTTCACTTAAAGGGTAATAAGTGCATTTCAAATATGTCATTTGAGCTAATCGGAGTTGAAAGTCACCATTTAATAGTTTTGAATTAGATATTATAATTCTATGAAAAGAAGTTATTGTGAATAAAAATTATTGTGATGAAATGAAGTGACGTTATTTGAAATAAGTAGTTTATACCTTTAGGTGTATGTCTTAAGTAATAGAATTTCAGGGAATGGTTTAATGGTTTGTAGCGTTACGAATGTCGAAATCGTAGAGAATGAACAAGATCATGAGTCAGGTCAGGGTCTCTGTTGAAAATTGTACAAGTTTAGCTTTGGAATTGAAAGAAGTTAATCACGAGGATTTCAAATGTATTTATTGATTTTCCATTGAAAAGATACCTTAATTAGACTGATAACTTGGGTTTGCAAAAATAAATGTTGTAATGAATTTTTTTCTACATCAATGAATATAAGTTAATTGAATGTATAAAATATGAGTGATTAATTCTGGGACAGAAAATGTAGTAACATCTTTTAAAAATAAAAGTATTTATAAATAGACAAGTTCTGGACAAGTTTTTCACAAAAAAATGTAATTTAAGACTAGCTGATATGTTACTCATTACTTCTATAAATTAAAAAAAATGACTTCCTCTTTGTAGCTCAAGATAAAGACGTTTCATTAAATCATATTGTTTGAAAAATCTGAATTTCTGATAAAGTGGCATAATTCTAACTTGGTAGTCAACCGCTTTCTATCTAGACCAAGGTCTCATCGGCTCAGCTTATATTAGAAAGAAATAGAAAGTTTTCTGTATGAACTTTTAATGGCTTTGAAGTATGAAAGTTAATTTTATTAATTTTAATTGGTAAATAATAGATAATTTTTAGTAAAAAATATAAACTTATTTTAGTTTTTTTTGCTCACCCTTGTATGTTTATTCAAAAAAACTTTTGATGAATAAGGTATATTATGTAAATATAACACATTTTCCGCAAGAAATAAAAAACTTTTATTTATCTTCCCAAAAAAATAGAAAAATCATTTCGATTTGGCAATACGGTTTTGTTGAATAATTAAAACAATAATTACATTTTTAGTTTTTTAATTGAATGAAAAAAATTGTTTACAAAGAAGTCAATAAAAATTAAATATAACAGGTCATTTAAACACCAGTATAATATATGATATTAAATTTCTACGATCTAATATCAGGAATTTAAAAAACTGTACACATAGATACAAGCTTTTTTTAACTATTTACAATTAAAAAAATTTCAAAACTTTTATATTTTTTACTCATTTCGGACTCAAATAACTTCGTCAATTTTGCAGATAATTGCAAATACAATACTTTTATCATTTGTTTATATCTATCAAATTTGATTTTTCGAGCTACAGAAATAGCATTATTATTGTTTTTATTTTCTAAAAAATTGTCATGTTTGCAGGTTTAATTTAAACAAAGCGGTGCACCGCTCCGAACACCGCGCATTGCGCATCGCGACGAGATTCAACTTGTTACGCTGCTGGATGCGCGATGCGCGGCGCACCGTTTCGTTTAAATTATTGTAACTTCCGATGAAATGCGATGCATTTTTTTTAAACGTGAAAATGTATAATTTTGCAACTTATTTTTTTATTAAAAATACATTGTTTATGATTTTTTTTATATTTTTGGTCGATATATTTAAACTTCAGGCATTTCCGCGCAAAATGAGCTTTCGTTGATGAAAATCTGTTAAAACTGCTCAAAAATATGATTTTTTCAAAAAAACAGTTCACAAAAGTTGAATTTGTTATGACAATTAGACGAAAGGATATAAAAAACCTTTTTGGAAATTGGATCCTACAGTATAACTTTTGTTTAAGCATAATTTCGATAAAAACAAAACTTTTAACTCATTATAAAATTTTACGTTTTATACAAAATTAATTAAAACTTCTATGGTACAATTTTTTTTTCTATGAATGTATAAGATTATTCGTATTTACTATGAGGAAATTTTTCCACAAATTAATAATATAAACAATTATTTTGTATTATTTTTTGAAGCTTATAATATAATAACCAAAAATGATCACAAATGTATTTGCCACTTACATTTTAATTTAAATAGCATAATATTTTATTTCAAGAATCATCTGTCATAATTTGTATTCAATAAAGATTCAACACATCAAGTATATTCAATTTTTCCTGTAATAGAATTTTATTTTCTAAAATACATTTCTTCAGCATGCAAGCTATAAAAGTTGATTTGAATATCATTGTAATTTGCCATCATCTTTTCAAAAACAAAAAAAATTTCTAACAAACTTTATACGAGCGTCTTTCGACGCATCGCAGATAATTTTGCGATTACAAGATCCACTTTAATACAAATCATTATTTTACAACCACGATAAAAGAAATAATTCGAGGATTCGTAAAATCAAAGTTGCCTTCTCATCGTAGAATCTTTATTGTCAATCATAATCACGGATTCGCATACGACAAACAATATCATTCATCACAATTAATCTACCTTAACACGTGTGTGCAGTCATGAATAATTCATCGGCAAAATTTTTTATCCGAACTGCCTCGTTTTACCCTCTCTCTCAAATCCCGCAAAACTGTTGCAATAAAATGTCCAATAAAACTCACTTGTTTGCGCAACCTCTTGGCGCTAAATAAATGTTAAGTCACATAACTTTTTAGCAAAATCGATCGACATTCGATTGCCCGATAGATTGAATGGCCATTTTTCAGTGGTAAAAGTTGTAAAAGACATGCATTTAAGCAGAACGACACTGCAGTTAGAGTAATCGAAAACTTTTAAAGGAAGGTGGCATACACTCAGATTCATATTGACGATGGCAAAAACGCCAAGTGTTATGGTGACGTGAAGCAATTTCTGTTACGGTAACATCAAAGAAGTTACATAAAAATGGACGTACTGCTAACTGGAATTCTAAAATGAAAGTATACGATATAGTTATTGAGACAATAAAATTGAACCTGAAAGAAAAAATCGCTATCATAAAAATTGTACTGTAACTGGAAAGAAATCTTTGCACATTTTTAAGATTTGTTTTTGCAAAAACAACTTCCGCAGACTTTTTGCCTTTTATCTTGGGTATAAATATATTTGTTTCTTCTTCACATGCATGTTGAAAGAGAAAAATCATTTGGATATGCAGATATAAATATGTGTAGCCCAGTTTAGCGGTATCCACAAATTGCGATCTGAGGGTAATTTAACATTGATTTGCAGACCCGAAGAAAAGCAAAAAGATGCGGTAGTTGTGCGTCAGCATGGGAACATCCTGCGCTCAATACCCCGAAGCAGGTTTCGTAACAGTGTATGATCTACGATCTATGATCCATCAAGTTACAGTTAGCGCTAACCGGCCGTTACCAATTGATAAGCCACGATAACGAGGCCATTGCCATCGTGGCGCCAATCGTGAGAGAGAGAAATTCGCCAAAACAAAGCTATCGCGGTCCTGCATTATTTTTTATTCCGAAAGGCTTTTTCTTGCCTTTTCCTTGTTCAAGAATGTGTGTGCTGCGCGAATTATGCAAAAAGATGCTTGAATCGGTTTTTGTTCGCGGGCTCTTTACGAGCCATGGTGCGGTCGAGCTGTAGCTATATAACGATATTTTTGTGTACTCGTTATCCAATAGTCGATCGTACAAGAAAATGAAATTGCACGTATTCGATTGTGGAAACAGAGAAGAATAAAGAAAAAAGTAACTAGGAGTCGATGTGTCGTGTTTTTTGATAACATTGAACGAATTCGAGAAGATGATTGCAATCGGAATGCGATGTTTGAATGTGAAATTGTTGGAGAAACTTCACAGCAACATTACGGGGTTGCATGATTCTTTTGGTTTTTCAGGAAAAACTTAAACTTTCAAAGCTGCTGGAGATGTTCCAATATATCCTAATAATGTATAGACAATTCTGAAATGTTCTGCAAGTATCTACGAATTGTTATACTTTTTGAGAACTAGTTTCAGAGTTTAATCGTTTTTATTTTTCAAATTTACCACTAATTTAATTTTTTTTATTTTATTCATAATTCGTTCTGATTTTCAATATCTCTTATTCTAGACTAAAAACAGTTTTCAAGACAATTTCTACTCATTTTTATCATTTTTCTTGTATATTTTAAAAGTTTTATATCCAGAGAGTTCTTTAACAAGAGTTGCGTTGTTAAGATTAGAATATTGAAATACATTTACGGTTTTCCTTGTTATATCATTGCTTTAGAAATTTCATTAGAGCCTATTATCGCCGTATCTGGAGTTGGCCAATTAATTACAATTTGTCTGTTGTCTTATTATTAATTAATAGAAAGTAAAATTCTTTTCTCCAACTGCGCCATTGTGTATGAAATAAGTGACAAGCCAGGAAATGTTCATATGTGACCGCGCAATTCAAAAAATGTTTCCATCGTTCAATAACAAAAGGAACCGTTTTCTCTCCAGGGAAGAAAGAAGAAAAAAGTTTTCTCAATTTCAGCTTTGTTCTGGATAAAATCCAATCATATTTTACGCCAATCAAAATAGTGCTTCAACCCGAGGCCGAATCGAAAACAAGAAACTAATTCCTTCTCACCAGTTCCGTCAAGCAAATTAAATTACAATCAAAGTTCGTATCACGCGTTTTGCTTTGATTGAAAAGTCATATAATAAATCGTTTATGATTTTTCATTTTCAATTTTTTTTCCTTTCATTCTGATTACTTTCTCGACTGGCAGAGAAGACTTTATTAGACCGAAGAAAGATTAGTGACAGATGAGCTATCGATATTTCGTGCCAGATATACAGATGATAAGAAGCAGTTTCTCTTGGTCTAATAACAATTTTAGAATATATTTACGATCCATATGCATAACGTGATATAGAAACGTTTCAGCGCAGATCTCAACCAGATCTCAACAAATTTATCAGCCTGACATGAAAAGATTTTCTATGCTTGTAATTTCCTTAAACGGCGCACATTTGTCGTAAACAAGAGTAATATATGCAGAAGAAATAGTAATTTGAAGGATGTTAATATTAAGAGAAATGTATATTTACAGGACATCTTGCAATATTTGTATATCTTCATTAAAAAAAAAATTCGTGAAAATTCTGTAATTTGAATTTGAAATTTTCAAGTGAAACTTTCCTTTTATGATAATTATTGGGTTTGAGAATGGCCAAGTTTAATAAGAAAAAAGAACTTTCAATCATATACTAGTTTTACAAATGAGATCATTTTACGATTCTTTAAACAATTTGTTTGCAACTTTTTTATGACGAATTATGAAGACTTTTTTGTTTCCTTCTTCTTCCTCGAAGAAATTGCCAACATTGTGAGAGTAAGAAAGACGCAAAACCTGGAACTCCAGTTAATCGAAAGTAAACACAGAACTTATGTATACCGCTGGCTATTAGATCGCTAGTGAAACGAATCACCAATTATCGTTTTGAATTTACATGTTACTTTAAGATTTCACGTTAATCAGTGGTTGTTCCATTCATTTACAAATCATCAATGCAAATTTATAATGATTAACATTTTTTTCCTGCAAATTAAATTCTATACAAGAAATAATTTTTACTCCCAAAAAGAGAAAACACATTAGCTGATTTTTTTTATTCAAATTTTTCGCAACACTTAACTCAAGAGCCATTTCCAAAAAGCATCATGTAACAAGACAACATAATACTACGTAACACTGTTCCTAACATCCTAATAATTTCTCTCTCCAATTATCCAATTTTACATTCGAACTTCTCCTGCGTATAAACAAAGTTAAGAAGAGGGTTAAAAAGCAAAGAAAACGAAATTCGTCTGCCGAAATACCAAGTATCTGCAATCGCACGACAATGGTACATAAACTCGAAGGCTTAATGGTCGTTTGCACCCGAATACCGGCTCGGCCGGTTCGACGAACTCCGCCGTTGGGTATTACACGGAACGACCAAATCGACCAGCTTGCAGTGTATTCCGTGTTATCCATCTTTCGTCGTGTTTCGCGAGCGATTCGTTAACATTCTTCCCGAATCACGTTTCGTTTTGTTTTGTCGCTCGTCCAATTTTAACGACTTGCATCTTCTGACCGATAGCAATTAGTTATTCAATGCAAATGTGGATCAGGGACGACGGTTTTGTTTCAATCTTCAACTGCATTAGACACGTGTGCACAAGAGGATGTTAACGAGCGACGCATTGTTCAATTTTTTTTTTTGACACGAATATAATGAGGTGGAAAAAACTGACCTGAGGTCAGCGCGGAAGCAACGCCTTCATGTCAATCGATGAAGCGTTAAGCCCTAACGGGATTGCTCTTTAATAATCCAGCGAAATAGGGAGGTAATTAATCTGTCCTCTCCTTCTACTATCCGTCGTCAAATTGTCTTTAAATTATGTTAGTTAATGACAATGAAGGGTACCGTTAGTCGAGGGACACCGAATCGAATAAGAGACGCGCGATTGATCGCTTATTATTGTTGAATTCAGAAGTCAGTTGATTAGATGGGTCGTAAATAATTGCTTTAAGGAGTAATTAACAGTGGTACGCTGAACTTTGGATCGGAGTAATTTGAGTTTTTAGCAGAAAAAGTCTTATTTCTAACAGTCTTTTGTATATGAAGCATAATTTAGGTGTAAGGAGAGATGTAATGGAAAGTACAAATTAATTTAAATTCAAAGATAAGATATATAACAATTTTATTATCGGTTTTGTTCTTAGTGAGAATAAATAATATGTATACATAATATGCAATAGATATGGTGCCATTTTTTTGAAATTACTCTTAACAATTGAAGCAACAAATTGTAGCATTACATTAAAGATATATTTATACAAAATTTCATTGTCTGTAGAAAAATGATTTTCATTGATTATAATAATTATTATTTAAAATAAAATATATTTTGGAAAAGTTTCTTTTGCTTTTAGGGTATATGTATCGTAGTAAACGTTTTAGATAACTTTTGCCAGTAAAAGTTTGCAAACATACAAACAATTTAATTTGTCATTTACATTAAGTTGTTGAAGCCACTTTTATAAGTTTTCTATACAAACATGCAAGAAAAAGAATGTGAAAAGAGATTTTTTTGAAATACGAGCAAGTGAGCCATTTTTTTACATTTAAGAATAATGAAATGTATATGTTTGCTGAGAAGTCAAAGAGGGAACACCACTGTAATTGTGTCGAAAAAAAGCTTATTTTAAAAGTTTATTTATTATTTGTAATCTTAAACCCATTTTTTTTACCTTAGTCTACAACTTTTTAAGAATATTTAACGTTGTATAAATAAGAAAATTCTTGAAATGACACTAAGTTATAGTTCACAGTATAAGTCACCTTTCTCAGAGACCATCACCAAACGATAGCCAGCAGAACTTAAGAACAAAACCTTCAAAATAACTTCCCATTTAAAAATTGCTTCGCCACCTGGACCCCCACCAGGGCTCTGCCCTGGATATCGTTTACTCGCTGAGCTCGGTTTTATAAGTTAGTGCACTTGTTATAAAAAATATCGTATGCATCATGGGAGAGAAGTGTAAAAAAATACTATTTTTAAATTCGATTTTGCCTTTTTGAAAAAAAATATCTGTGAAAAATTTAAACATTTAATCAGTTATCTTTTTTCAGTTAACAAAATTGTTAAATATTTGTCAATGTTAATAATTTCAACTGCATTTCTATTGAAATAAAAATCGATTGCATGAAACATAAAAATTCTACACTATCATCGAATAAAAATGTGTATAAGACATTGATATTAATAAAAAGAAATAAAAGTAGAATCGTATAATTGAATTCGCCTGAATTGAATGCATTGAATAAAACGCGTAACGTACACTTAGAATCGTTGGATAGTTTGAACTATACATTGACAGCACTGGTAGGATAAATCTCGCGAAGCAAGCGAATTTCGTGAAGGCGTGCCAACGCCATAAACTTTAAAATACGATAACCCGACGGTGGTGGGACGCGTTAATTGCTACGTGGACGGTCTGGATGAAAGGAGATTTGATAAATGGCGTTGTTAAGGCGCGTTCGTTGTTCACCCTGCGCAAGGCGAACGTACCCCGATCTTTCGGTTCTGATAAATCGTTTGCCGCGGGTCTACGGCCAATGGCACCGTCCATTTCGGCCCTTCGCTTGCAAACAAAAATGCAAAGCCTCTTTTTCTTTCGAGGGCATTGAACGTCGGACTTGATTGGCATGAAGACAAGCCTCAAACTCCATTCATCACAATTTGTCAAATTCTAATTTCAAGAAACATCATTAATTAACTTTCAATGAACACATCAATTGATTATCAAATGACTATTTGTATTATCAATTCGCAAATAAATAGTTTTCTGTCTGCTTAAGTGAATTTCTTATCTCCTTAAATACATTTTTCATCTTTTTACTTTTTTTTACTTCCCAAATTTCCTTTCCAGATAAAAAATAAACCTGTAAAGGGATCAAAGGAGCATATATGTTGCTACATATGTACCATATATGTGACATATAAGTACCAAGTATATGACATATACACATATACATATGTGTATCATGTATGAAGTGAAGCACTATTCATCCAGCTTCGGTACATATCACCTTATCTGATTCAGGTACAGTAATTATAATCAAGCCGCATGTAATCTAAATTACTATTATAATTCAGAGTGCATGTAAAGTTGTGTGTGCCACCCCCACTATATGATACGTCACAAAGCGCAACCTGTTGAATGAAAGTTGCCCTTTTTCTTTTCTTACGTAAGCGCTGAGTTGGCATTTATATCAGATCAACTGAAACAGGAAGCGAATTCAAAGCAAAGATAAAGCCAAAATGGAAGTTGATAAACGTCACGCCACAAATTTTCTGCGCTGAAGAGAAGACGTGAGTCGCACGAGCAATCGTGATTGTTATGCAAGGCGGCTATGTTTATTGCATAACAAAAAGCGTGCTCATTAGTTATTCGATTTACGTCTCAAAATTTGATTCTCACGGTTTAGTTGACGTGTCATATTCTTTTGTTTTCAACTGGACAAGTGGAAGATATAGAACCTTCAACTTGGTTGCCAATGTTATGGTGATTTTTTTGTTACTAGATATGGGAATTAGCCTGAAGCGATAGAGAAGAGGGTGACAAATCGGGTCTTCTTTGTAATCAATCACCTTTTCTTGACGAACAATTTTCAGTAAAAAAAAGATGACACATTTGAGTTCATTATTGACGATTAAGGGAATCCACATTATTTGTCTTCTACATTTGGAGTATTATAAATTTCTTCAGCTTGTTATGTAATGCAGATATGAGAATTCGACTTGTCGTGCTTTATTGGAATCCAGCTACAATTGAATTAATTATTTATTAAGCCCAGTCGATGTATAAATTAAGCCAGCTTGTATGGCGCTGTTTGCTGACTTTTTAAAGGCTAACATTTATGATCGTTTTTCGGTGCAAGGTGAATTACTGCCATTGTTAGCGGCTCATTTCGACTGGTATTTTATTAATCTTGCCTTAATTTTATATAAGCCTTTTTCTGACAATAAAATGCAATGGGGATTCGGCTTTTAATCACCGGTGTTGACCGATTTATGGTCTTTCAATTAATAAAGATTCCCCTGTTATATCATCGAGACCGACGTTGGAACTTTTAAAACTAAGGAGGTGTATTTTTTGTTTTTCGATGTGTACATCGATTTAAATTGAAAAAAAACGCTTGACTATTTAATGTTATTAAATTTCATTTCCGTTTAGAACATGTCGACCTACTTGTTCTAGAAGATTTACTTCTTAATGTATTGCTATATCTTGAATTTCTTGCTTGACAAATGGCTTAATCATTAAACGAAGAAGCTAGAAACATTTTTTCGAACAAAGTAGCAAATTTCATATTTTCTAATGAAACTCGTCGGGTAAATTTGTTTTTATTATTTTTGATTTCTCATAAACTCTTTTATATAATCATCTTTATTTTTGACATGATACTGGTTGGTGAATTTAAAAGCTTGTAAAAATAATTATAAATTAATTTTCTAACATCGTGTATAACGAATTGCGAAAAATTTCACCATGCATTAAAAGTACATCACAATAAAATGAATCGAAAAAAGAAACAAAAACAATTACTTTCATATAACATTCGAGAGGAATCTTCGCCGGATAAAATTACAGTCTCAGCGTAACTTTGTAAGAAATAATAATCCAACTAAGTTGTTCGGAACCAGCGCGTAAAATATTTTTATCAGAAGATCCATATCGATTAACCCCTCCGCTTTTACCTTCATTTCCATTAATAGATCATTTTATTGCTGTACAATGAAATGTATTATAAAAATTATAAAACAATTATTATTGATTTTTTGTGAAAATAATATAAGAATAATTTGTTACACTAATGAAAATTAATGTTTATAAAAGTTTCACAATATTACAATAATTTACAATATCAAATATTATTAAGAATACAGTACAGATATTTTAAGGTATTTCACATTTGACCAACATAAGCTAAAATATAATAAAATCAAAATTAACAATTGATTTATATTTAAATTAAAAATAATCTTTTAAGTGATAAAATACAACGAATTATATCCAGCATTAAATGATCTTGTAATTTTTAAGATAAAAATTAATCCGATTATTCTAAAAAGCCAAAAAAAGTAAAAAAAAAGCACGTTCACATCACTTTTTTTCAAAATGATACAAAAAACTAAATTTTCGCTCTCGAAAGGTTATGTCAACAAATTAAATCAGGGTATTCAAGATATTTCACTGGTATGAAATAACGAACATGTTTAGTTAGATCTTAAGCTTTGTGTCCAGAATTGCCGTTTTGACTCAAGAATGAAAGGAGAAAGAAATATATAAACAAAGACCGGTTGCTCAGTCGTTTCACTTATTTTCACCTTTGTTTATTTCTTGTGTTTATATATTTCTTTCTCCTTTCATTCTTGAGTCAAAACGGCAATTCTGAACTCAAAGCTTATATTTCTGTAAGTGTGTGAATTCGAGCATGTACTGTCAAATTAGATTTTGTTATACAATTTTGTTCACACAAGTCACATTTGTGTGACATTTCACTAATATAAATTGTAGGATCAAATAAGATTTGTGTGAAAAAAATTTGTACACAGCTCACATTTAAAAGTTTTGTCACTGGTATGAATGTGAACGTGTCTTATAAAACTGGAATTTTCTGAAAAACACTTTTCACATTGCTCACATTTTTAAGGCATTTCACCGGTATGAATGCATGCATGTCGTGCCAAACTATATTTTATTAAAAAAGATTTTGCACAATGTTTAAATTCATAAAGTTTCTTAGTTTTATGAGTTTGAGTGTGCACTAACAAATTATTTCTGTGTTCATCACAATGTGTGCATTTATATAACTTTTATTCAGACTTAGTATTTTCATTCAAAGTCAATCAAGATTTGCGTACCAAGTTTTTTCTTCCAATACACCTTTGAGTAATTTGTAATGTTATTGTTCATTTTAGAAATAAAATTGATTTACTAGTGAATTTTGAAAAGTGTTACAACAGTCTTCGTTGTATTATGTTTTGTTTTTTTTTAAATGTTAAAATGTTCTGTTGAAAAAATTATTATAGTGTTAATTATACAGATTATTTGTCCAAATTTCAATATTTTCCTGGTATATTATAATCTGTAAAACAAAAATAATTTATCAATAAAAAATTCTAATTTAGAAAGTCAAATCTAATTAATTTAGTTTTTTCCATAAAAAACATATTTTTAACGACATTTTTTGTTTCAAAATACAAGTTTTTCATCTGAAAATCTTCGAAAATGTGTATTTAACATATTAAGCCAAAATTGGGACTTTTTCAGAATCTTCAATACATGTTTAGAAATGTTTAGAGCCAATAGTGAACATTCTTCAAAAATGCATTTCTATAATTTTTTCACTTTTTTTTGCAATTAGTTTTGTTAAAAGAAAACAAAACATAACATTCTTCAGAATTATCGAAAAGCTTAAATTTTTATGTTCAAAATGTCTCATGTTTTAAGAATTTGTAATGCAAACTTATGAAATTGTATGCAGAAAAGTCTGTACGTGGGATTGAAAATGTCTGATCACAATTTTTTTAATTGATTTTTCAGAAATGGTTATTTTTTTACTATTAGTTTTTAAAAAATCATTATATAATGCTTTAGCATTTTCTAGGAAATGATCAAACATATTCAATCGCATGTATCGACTTTCCTAACCACACTTTGATAAGTTTAGATTGCAGATCCTTAAAATTTAAAATTTATAAAAAAAAAAAAAAAAATTACAGACAAAAATAAATAAAAAAGCTTATTAATGTTTCTGAAGAAAATTATGACATTTTGAAGTTGAATCTGCGAAAAACGACGATTTTCAACTTTTAAGAATAATATAGTATTAATTACTACACTTATAGTAAAATTTACCAGAATTCTAGTAATCGTGACTAGAATTTTAGTTGCCATTACTAGAATTTCTGAAAAACTATAACGGAAATCGTGATTGTCCCGAATTTACTAGCATTTCAGTAAAATTTATTAGAATTCTAGTAAGTACCACCAGAATGTTCTCTTCATGTACAGCGATGTGAAATTAGATGTTTTTTCATAAAAATTAAATATTCTGATTTTTTTTCCAGTGTAATTTATAAAAATATTCAATGAGAACAAGATACAAATTAACTAATCTACAAAATTTCGGATAATAAAAGTAGGGGAGAGGCTTGGGCCTAGAGCCACTTTGTAAACATGAATTTTTGTATAAACAAAGATAATTGTTTTGACTAAAATCTAAATATGTACCATAAATTTTTAAGATTTTTCTATATAAAACTATTTTTTACGAGGCACCCGATTTGGGCTTTACTTAGAGCAACCGCTCCCTGACAGAGAAAGCGAGAGAAAAAAGTGCGACAGAAATATAGTGGAACAGGGCCTGGTATTGCAATTTAAGAAAATTGCATAAATTGATAAAATCGAGCAAACGTTAAGGTCGTTTTGGCGGCACAATATTAAAATCAACAGGAACCTTTTTTATTATTTTTCTGTTTATCGGATTTTCCTGCAAAATGAAATATCGTTTGACTGGTATATCGTCAGAAGCGCTGTATTTTCGTTTTGCAGATTTTTGCTTATTGACATCTGACACTTTTGATTTACCTGGGGATCGAGCGTTTACATTATTTTCATCGATTTTGCCTCTTTGTGCACTTTTTTTTGTAATCATTTTCTTTGGTAGCTCCGTTTTTTGTTCATATTTTTCTTTTCAAAACCTAACCTCACATACTAGATTAAAAAACGTTAGAAAATAGATATTTTTAAATTCTTTTTTTCAATTAATTATTGGTTTCTCTTAAATAAAGTGATTTCACGTTAAATATAATTACTTGAATAGTCCGAGTTTATGAAAGCATTCTTCGACAAGACCCGTCTTGTACCCGACAATTGAGCTTGTTACATCCCACGTGAGATGTGGAAAGTACCACGTGATCACACACACAATTACATTTCGCCCATCCGCGCAACCTAATTGGTCGCGCTCACTCTTGCTGTTTCGTGCTGCTTTCCAATAAAAGTGTCAATAAAAAAAAAATTTTTTTACTATGCATATGAAATATATACGTATTTTAGAGAGACATAAACTTTAATAAATACGTACGTTATACTTAGATTTTATACGAACATTATACTTTTATATTTATAACTCGTTTACAAAAAAATTTATTACAACAATTTCACTTAAAACATTCAATTCTAAAAATGTCCCTCTTTCTCAAATTGATGAAGTGAAATAATTGCGCAAATCGCACTCTCCAATTTTGAGCACTAATCCAATCTGTTACCAAATTGCGCACTCGAATGATCCAAAAATCAAATTTATCTTTATTTATGTTTTAATTAAAATTCTTTAGAATACTTAAGAAACTAAATAAATTCAAAATTCAAAATTCAAAATATTTAGTCAAATTTTTTTTTTCACAGATCTCCCATATTTTCTGACAAACAGCTTCCTTAAAAATTTCCTTAATTCAATTACAATAATTATTTTAATCAAAATACAAATTGGTCTCTATAACGTGATTGGTTGTGACATCCGTGACAACTCGACAGTCTGCTGGTCGGTTTAAGCCGGACCTTCAGAAAAAGTCGTTTCCCAGGTTCGCCTCGGATATGACGGTATTATATCCTCGGCGCCCCGCTGAGTCGTGCCTAATTTACTTACCGACTCGTCCGCCAATTTGCTTACGTAACTCCGAGTCACGACATCGCATTGGTCACTATTTACCTGCAGCCACCGGTAACGAGGCTCGCACGCTGCTCAGGCTCACCTAAAACGTTACAAATATCCACGTCAACGTGCTACCCGCTAATATACGGCACGTATTTAAAATCTATTTTGAAATTAGACTCGCGTACATGAAACTACGCTGCACTTCTCGCTGACTTTAATGGCGACCTGTTGCTGCACTTAACGGTTGTGATACCAGTGTTTGTCAATATTTAATTTGGATTTCATTTGCATTTGCATTTCTGTGGCGACGCGCCATAACCAGTTAACTGACTGAATTTAAGATATTTATTTATTTATTAAGATATTTTGATTTTAAGATATTAACGTTTAAAGTTGGGAAATCGTTTTCTTCAAAAATCCAATATTAATAATAATTTCGCATAAAATACGATATATACATTGCAAATGTATGAAAAAAGTCTTATATTTATGTGTCAAAGTTAACTAGTTCACTTAAAATCACTTAACTGGTTATAGCATGTACCTGTCAGTTAACTGGTTAGGGTTTCTAGGTTTTTAAGCAAATAAGAATGAATTCAATCAAAACATTTACATTCTATATTGAAATTAGGCTTAAAATTAACATTTCAGATTAACTTATATTTGAGATTTTCGTGTGGCCACGAGTTCATTTAAAGATTGATAATTATTTTTAAAAAGCGTTTAAAATCTGAAAATATTTTAAGCCCTAATATTCTAATAAAAAATGAGAATATTTTAATCCGTTTTTCAAACTATATTAAGCGTTTCTTGATAAATCGCTAGATTCATAATTGTTTTCTAATATCAAATTTCATAAATTATCACTGTTACCGATTGTCGATAATAAATTGCGAGATCAGGAAGAATCGCAAAGAAGACATACCGATTCTATGAGAATGAAAGCGAAGAAATAGTTGAAAAACTACAAATTTTTGTAAAAATTCAATTCTAGTTGTAAAAACTTTAGAAAAGTAGTAAAATTAATAAATACAGAACAAATAAAAACTTATTTATTGACTTTTTCCCGAAAAAAACAAAATTGAAGACGAGTTAAGTCACTTAACTGGTTATGGCGGTTACTTGTCAGTTAACTGGTTAGGGTTTTACGTTTTTACACAAGTAAGAATGAATTAAATTATAATAATTACATAGTATATTGAAATTGGGCTTGAGATAAAAATTTCTGTCAGATCAACTCATTTTTGAATTGTTTGTCACTTAACCGGTTATGGTGGATCGCCACAGATTTTTATTTGCCGATAAAATTCAAGAAAATTTGCTTATATGAAAGCAAAAGGGAGGGGTGCAGAAATATTGAACTTTTTATTGCCAAGAAGAAAATGAGCAACAAAGTTTGTAGACGCCCTCTCCCACTGTGCAACATTCATAAATCATGAAAGCTAGAATGTAAATTGCTGATATAAAAATCGATGCTTTGCTTTACAGTCATCGACTTATGGTGTTGACCAAAGCTACCGATAACTGCTGCACGCGCATCGACAAATGATATATCATTCCAAACTTTACGACCTTGTGTCATAAAATTTAACTGACGTGCATGCTGTAAATTTCCCCTGGATGCTCAAATTTTTTTAATGAGTTCCCGTCATTTACGACAGATCATTTAAGAAATCATTTTTGAGACACTTAAAGCGAGAAAATGCGTAAAAACTTCTTTTGAGAAATTAAAACATACCAATTTTAATGTTATCTGCTTTTTTGCCGATTTTTATTCGAGATATGTTTTTTATAACATTTTATTCCAGTTTTTTTTTGTTTCGTTACCTCTAAAGGTTCAAAGCTTTATTTTGAAAAAACAAATGTCTATCAGAAATGACAATTTTTCTTTTACTTTACTCTCCAATGTTTTTTATTATGGTCAAGCTAGTTTTTTTTTATTTTATTTTTTCAAGTTTGTTTTTTTATTTAAAAAACTTTTTTTCTACTTTACTAATTAAATGTGTTTGAAGCAACGTCCATATCTCAGCTATTTTAAAATTATTTTAATTTATTTCGATGGATTTTGTTCAGAAAAATCCAAATTTTTAGATTCTGCAATACAAATATAACAATTTTCCCATCATAATCCTGTGCAGAGCTTCAAATTCGGATTTTAAATAATTCCTGAACACCTCTTCTAAAGAGAGCTGGAAATTGGAGGGATGGTTACATTTACTGACTTTCTCCTACATAATTCTCATTTGTATATCTAAAACAATTTTTCAGATTTTATACTTTCAAAATGTGCATGAATCGCACATATAATATGAACTCTTTATATTTATATCATATCATACACATACATAATCATAAATATCATAAATATCATAGATATATCATAAATATATCTCGGTTATCTACATACATAAGAATCGAAAATTATATTTCTGAAAATATATCTGAAATATAAAAAAAGAAATATTTAAAATAAATATTTTTTATAAGGAATTTAGGAAAAAAAGTTTTACAGTTTAAATGGTTTGTTAATAAATAAATACACTAAATAAATCAAAAGTACAACAAAAATCCTTCTTTTCTTTTTAGGTCATAAAAAGCTTAATTTAGTACACAATGAAAATTACAGACATCGAAGGTGCGTGTCCTGGTACCCGTTATCGAGTAACACGCCACTGGTAACGCTATCGCAGACATCTTTTAGGCGTCTAGGAAGCAATTACATCATCAAGTCGTAGGTCATCTCCATTATATCGGAATTTCTCTGTCTTAGGTTAGGTTAGTGGCAAGGATCGACCCCAGCCGCCGGGTCCTGGTCTTTACAATGGTTATTAACCTTGGACGTTAAATGTGAAACAACTCCTGCGTATTGGTACGTGCCATCAATAATCGCTCATCCTTGTCTCCCCATTAACCTTGTTGCAAAGTTCTATACTTCTAACTCTACCAAACTCTATATTTGCAAAATTCACGGATGATCAGCCACGTGAATGATCGCACTCACGCGCTCCTAGACGTAACCTCAAAAGTGATCGATTAATTGCAGACTAATGTTTGTTTCAGTTAAACAAATTGTTGCCACGAATTTTTAACTGCTAATGTTTAGCTAAAGGACACTCTTCAATCTTCATTTGCCAGCTCTGATGGCTCAAAGTGGAACGCAGCATTTGACATCCCGATCAGCTTGTTCATTAAGCCACTCCTATCTTGCGCCTCTACTTTATTCACGTTTGTTATCTTAATACCTGTTAGACGAAAAAAAATGAAAGAAGAAAGAACACCTGCATTTGGCACGTTATCCTTCGGGAGAGGTGAAATAACTGGCGGCAGCTCCACCTTTGAACCAAAAAAAAAGATGCAGAAAAGCACGTGACCTTGCCAGGTCAGTAACTCAGAGCCTGCGGTGAACTCTCACGGGGCTGTTAAAAATGTAGCCGATAAATGGATTGAGAATAATTAGCGAGCTCTCAATGTCATACTACAGGTGCATTAAAAGGAAGAGAAACCGATATTAATTGCCGATTGAGTGCTATCTGAAAACAAGTTTTCCCTTCTACGAAAGGGACAAAGAGTTTTTGTGTTTCGTGGTGGAAATTTTATGTTCGAACAAGAATAAGGACCTTAAAAGATTTACTTTTCTATCATAGAAAATTGCAATAATTCAATTACAAATTTTCTTTTTGCAAGTTTCCACGCTAATTTTGTAGATTCATTTAAACGAGATATCTATCATTTGAAAATTCAATTTCAAATGTGTTTTACTATAAATTCGTAAATGCGTATTTTTACACTGAGAAACTGAATTCTTACAAATTATTCGTAAACCAATCAATTTGTAATCATTTACGAGAAAATTTGGAAAAGCGATTTTGTTTAATTTTCTCGTGCAAAACTGTTTTGAATTGAGCTTTTTGCCAACCTAAAAAAAAGTTTATTTGAATATTTTTTTCTTATTACTTAAGTCTAATAATTTGTCTTACATGTGTAATAATTATCTAATTCTAAATAACCTAAACATAAACTTTTTCTAATATCTATGATAAAATTACAAATAAATGCAATTAAATTTATCGAATAACTGCATATGATTCATATATTGGGATTTCCTAACTTTTTCAATTTAATTTAAATTGAAAAATAATATCAATTTCAACAAATTTGTAAGAAATGAAAGCAAAATAATTCGTAAAACTTCACAACATTTTTTTAGAAATACTTACTAATTCATTTGCATGCAACTTACAATAAAAAATCGAAAAATATGCAACATAATTTGTAAATTTGAAATGGTCACCATATTTTATCGTGAATTAATTCAAAATATAAACAATTATGAGATAATCCAGAATTAAGTTTGCGTTAAAACGAAAACAAATATTAAATTTTTTTAAGAAGCGCTCTTGTAAGAGGATATATTTTTGGTTTAGGGAATTCCAAAAAACTGAGTAAAAGTAGGCTGCCATTAAACCACCATAGGTAACACCATCAAATGTGTAATTATAAGTAATTTTACGAGCAATTAGATTGTAGTAGTAGAAGAAATCGAAAAATGTAAACTTGAAGATTATTACATCTTAAGACTATTATTTCCTTGTTTCTTGGACACTAAAATACACAGACAAAAATTGGACCCGCTGAAAATGTATAGGGTAACACCCTTAAACATCTAAATAAATAAAATGTGTAACATTACTGAAAAGAACTTTTGTATGGAATTGCTCTTACATGAATTTTTGGAAGACATACCAGAATATAAATTATACTTTTTGAGAAATGCTAATCGGAGTCCTGAATTGTATAATAAACGTTTAACTACAGGATGCGCATCTTAAATTGAAACTGAAGATGGTGAAATACCAACATTTTTTGATCTAAATTATACCAACAAATGAGCACTACATTTTGGCCCTCTAATTTATTTTATTGCGTATTTCCACTTGAAAATTTAGGTAGAAATCCAAAATTCAAAAAAAAACTTACACCACTGTCATTAATCATAATAGCGAGTTATTAACTGCACTTTTCATACGAAACTTTTGCGGAAAATCAACTTTTACTGCAGATCACAAAACAGGAATTCGTGAAGGAGCCTGTTACTGTTCAAATCAACGCAAAAAGTTCAACAGATTACGTCCCTCAGTCACGGTGTCAGCGACTGACGGTCTTCGCTAAAAAGTTAATTACCAACCTTTTATATATTTTTTTCAATTATTCCGCTTCCTTGTTGCATCGATTTCCGGAATCGGCTCTTTTCCTGTGTCGGAAGCAAGATTTTCCTACTGACGTTTGCAAAAGCAATATATATATATATATCAACGAAAAAATAAAAGAAACTAGCACTTGGCGAAAAAGATAATTAAAACGATCGCGATGACAGCTTCATTTCTCATATCGGCGATGAAAAAATCGGCAACAATTGAAAACTGCAAGGATCGCCTGAGCATATCTAATCGAAAAGAAGGAGGGATGCAGTTGTTTTCAACTACGACGATATATTTCCCCACGCTTGTAATTTATGGCCGACTATTATGCGATGGCTACGCAGAGAGGAATTCTTTAAATAATTTATCGGCCAGGTCCTCTTATTCTTGTCTCAGTTTTTGTTGTTTCTGTTTTATCCGCGAGGGATGCCCCTGGGAAATTGAGTCATTAATCGATCAATTAATCGATCCGGTGACCTTTGCCTGAATAAATTGACGAAATTGACAACACTTGTGCGTCCATCTTGCTTCGCGGATAGTAAACGCGAAGTTTATGCCGAAGGTCGCGCCAAATGAGATTGGTTCCACGCATCTTGTGGTGCACCTAAAGGCGCAATCAAGGCGCACACACCTTTTGCGTTATACCGCTTTTGTTACTCTCTTCAAAACAACAAATTGTTGGACAGCCAGAAGGAATATTATATTATTTATGGTAGCGCGCGTTCACGGGAGCTAAATTAATGGTATCTGTGTCGATAAAAAAGATTTCTAGGCTGCTACATGAAAATTATGGTCTTTGATTGACTGCATTTTAAGGCTTTGACTTCTCAATTTGTGCTGCGTTTAATGCTTGTTTTACGGTAAACAGTGTTATTGTTAAAGTCCTTTTATTATTTCGACACTTCTTTATATTTCCAAGAAAAATTTATTTTTTTGTTTTTCTGCTGGATAAAATGTATATATACATTATTTTTGCTTAAAGCATGAATGTACAGGTTTCGAAGGCATAAAACCGACGATTCGATATAAAATTTATCGCGATAGTTATGTTTGTTTTTATGTTTGCATACTCTGCCATCAGAGTCTCATTGATCTTTTTGAGTATTTCGCGGAGATACAAGTGCCTGGCAGAATTACCTTGGAAATTTAACCATCTCCTATTAATTCCGAACCTTATCTTCAAGGTTTCAGCCTATAAAACCAAGAAAACCAAGCTCATCGCTCAGACCCGAGCAATTTTCTTAATCTACCCGGTCAGATTACATCGCGTTCCACAAATTTGTGATCGGCCAAATAAATACCAGTGTCATTTCGCATCTCGCACTGACAAATCAAAATTTTATCATTTTGATGTCAATTCATTTTATTCTTAGACCGAAAGAGTGTAACCAATTTTAGATGATTACACCAGTTGGGTACACACATAAGTACCTTGAACTAAAAAAAACTAGAACACTTATTTTTGCGTAATTGAAATACGGAAGTAACCTACTAATCTACATTTTTTTGCAAACAAAATTTCCTAAGAAATACTGGCGAAATAATTTTCTTGAAAATTATTTTCTACATGCAACATTCCTGAATCAGCCCATAAAATGTTACTTGGAGGATAAAAAAAATGCTTAAACATTTTCAGACAAAGGTAAAAATGCTGAAGCTTACATTTCCACGAACGTTTATGTTCTATTAGAAAAGTTATGTTATCGATAGCTGATGCGATCTGTGTACTGTTAAATACATTTCTAATATTTCATGAAATTTCAAAGTCCTCGATTTCAGCGAAAAAAATTTAAAATAAAATACCCATCTGCGTTTATCATATCTACACTGGTGTAATTATTTTAAATAGCCATCCTAAATCCTCAGACCTTGTTTAACATTAACTAAT
>JABFPM010000325.1:0-31578 GCA_022817325.1 Idris sp. 1 HC-2018 | reverse complement strand
TTTTTTTTTTTTTTTTTTTTTTTTTTTTTTTTTTTTTTGATAGATACGCAAAATTTCGTGATCTACATAACTGGCTACATCACCATTATTATTTAGATTACCTTTTTTGTTTTATTTCTTTTACGGAGCAGTGCTATTACCTTTTTTTGTTTATCTGTTAATTTTAACTTGCGCTTCTGTATTTTTAATTCGTTCTAACGTAATTGTATTTTTCGGTTCAATATATATCGCCGTCCAGTCACAGAATGCATCGTACCTTCTTTTCGTATTCATTTGTTTTTAATTTCTATTTACATTATTACAGGTTTGATAAAATTGAAACGCGACAGTGCCAACGAGATTAAAATATATTTGTCCTGGAGGAAGCTGATGCGGTTTCCACGAGTAATGTACAGAAAAGAAGCCGCCTCAGTTTTCTCTTTATTAACCTTTGGCTCACGATACTCGCACTTGGGTACAAAAAAGTCGTAGATCTTCGCTTCGCACTCGAAATTGGAACCGCTTTATGACAATTTTGAAAAATTCTATGTGTGCTAGATATATATATTTTTTGTAAATTTTATATAAGGTATATAAACTCTTCTTTTTTATCGCTTGATCCTCTGGCTTTTTGTATTTTATTTTTAAAATTCATTTCATTATTATTTACTTGTTTTTTTACTCATAACACTTTTGCTAATGTCTTTCTCGATGGCACGCCTTTGGTCTTACGATTTACACCGATTCCTGAACTGCACGATACACAAAACTATGATTATTATTAAATAATTAATCGGCTGTAGTATGTACATTCCAAAATTCAACTACTAAATTATCTTGAATCGAAACATACTTTTGAAGTTGCCTGTTATTATACTAAAATCGTTATTATTTGTATAATAATAAGCAACATTTTTCGTACAAAAATATACTTCAATTTAATCAAAGTTCGCCTGAGTATCTTTACATATAATTGTATATTTTTAAATAAAAAAAGAAAATAATAGCTTGAAACAAGTATGTACAAAAGATAAGTAGAAGCAACAGGAATCGCATAAATGAAAATCGTAAGTCTCATTTTTCATAAACCTTTTTTTTCTTTACAATGCGTTGTACGGATTATTTTATTTCTTGCTTATTATTTTTTTCTCTAAACTCTTTCTATATATGTCTAGGATTATGCGCAGGCCTCTAAGACTTACAATAGCACAATAAAACCTCTATAAAAATAAGAACTATTCTACTTAAACGTATTATAAAAATAAATGGCATTGTACTCTGCTAAAGAAGCAATATGGTACAGGCTCAATATCGAGCAACGCGAGCATTACGGGTTTCGAGTGATTTTTATTTTAATCTTATATCGTTTTTTGTTTGCTAGCTTTTTTCGATAAAATTGTCTCTAATTTCACGTTTATTATTGTTCCCTTTATACTTTGCATCCGCGTCGTCTTTTGCCTTACTCCATATCATGCACTACCCAACTGTTGATTACACTGTACATTTACTTTTATTTATCTACGCTGTTGTTTTTTTCGTATTTCATATACTTAAGACCATTTGTTGCTTCTATAAGTTGCAACTTTTAGACTTTTTTGATCATGTGGAAAACAAAGGAATAGAAAGAAAGAAGACAATTTTTTTTATTTTCATAAAATACAACTTTATGTAGTTTCTATTTACAATTTTTTTTCTTTTATCTTTTGATATATATTTTTATCATGATTTGATTTCGGTGAATAAAGTAAAGGGGTTTCTTAATGACTTTTAAATAACTGTTTTCCACGAGATCTTGATTAATATTAATTTTGGGTGTATAACTTGTTGATTTTGCACGTATTCGTCGTATAAAGCTATGATAAATTTATTATTACAAATTACTTTAAACCTAAGCCGCCAACAAACTCTTCCTCGGCATTGCTTAAACATTTTCATACTTTTGCGTTTTTTTTATCTTTGCTTTTTAATTATTTATAATTTGAATATAACGATGTCATGTCAATGAACTTTTAAGCTGCATCAATGTATAAGAATTAATTATTTGCAACCGTCCATTCTGATTCTGCACAAGGCTACGAGCTGCTGTATATTAACTGTTCATTATGATTCGTAAATTAGCTCAAAATATTGTTCGACAGACAAGTGCTTTTTTCCAAATGTACAAAACAACGCAACAAAGAAATGATAAACTGTTCAAGAGCATTTTTATTGATAATTCAAAAGTTTATGTTTATCAAGAACAGCGAAGACTTTGTATTTTTTAAATCTTAAAACTTGCGAATCATTTGTTGTTTTAAATACATTATTATTTTAAATATTTCTAGAACAAAGTTTCTACAAAAATATTTGTTTGATCAACGAAAAAAAACATTTTACTTTTAAACAGACAAATAAATATAATTAAGAAAATATAAATCTATTAATTTATTATAATTTATACATCAACAAAATAAATCTAATCGCCTATATTAAGGGGAAGACATTGAATAACAATAACTCATTTAGTAATAATTAGCCATTAAAAATCTGCTTGTTCCAAAGCTCGTCTCACGTGACATTACACTGACTGAAAACGTGTTGGACTAGCAAAAACTTTGTCATTAAAATAATCGACTAAACAAGAGGCGTAAATAACGACGCGAATGCTATTTTATTAAAGCCCAATTTATTTTAACGCTCTATTGTAAAATTAGGTTCTGTCTGATATTTCGATTAAAAAACAATCGATTTTTTGCTTTTACGGAAGAGAGATCTCACAGAGCTTTGAATCGGCCCAGTTGAATTTTCACTGTACTTTTAGAATCTTTTTACGAAAATAATAATTTTATTATTAATTTATACAAGTCTATTTTTTAAAAATTTAATAATTGTCTCAAATTACAAATAAATTTTTGGCGCTGAAATGTTTTTACTTACAACTAAGAAGAAAATTAAAAAAAAAAAGAAACTTAAATATTTTTTTTTGTCAATTTGTAAGAAAACACAAGCTCAAATGTAACATTTTTACGTAACTTTGTTTTATTTACATGAATTTTTTTTAATCTGACACCTGCTTGCGTCACGTAAGATACGTTATTCATATTTCATCTTCCTTTTCTTACTTATTTCGTTTTTATTTTGTTCAATGTGCTCTTTAAAAAGTATGTCCATTAACTATAAAAGATTTTTTTCTTATTAATCCTATATGAAAAATACGTTTTTTTTTAATTTTTTTTTTTGTATTTTTATACTTACTTCGTATGCCAGTAACAATGAAAATATCTAAGTGCGATTCGGAAGTTGTGGATTGAAGTTGTATATCGAAAGAAGGTAATAGTTTTTTTTTGTTTTTTAAATTAATGATAAACAAAAATTATATTCAAGCAAAACGAATTGTGCAACTGTATTACTAAATTAAAAAAAAAAACGAACTGAAGCCAAACAATTTGATTGAAAAATGTCGAGAAACATGAATACTGATTTGAAAAAGGTCATCTCTAGATAAACAACTCCGATATGGAGTATCTTTATATCTTTGAACGAAAAACACAAAGAATATAATAAACTAATCAAAGAATCAGAAAAACCGATGTCTCACGCATCATAAAAATTTCGTTTATCACCTATCACGCTAATTATCTATAGTAGTAGTAAGCTAATACAATGTGTACAAACTATTTAGGATCTGCGCGTTCATATGCACGGAGGCTTTAATCACAGGTTTGTAGTACAATATCTCCTTACAGCTGCAATGACTAGCCAATACAAAGATCATTTATTTTTGTGATGTCACACAAAAGATGTTTTAGACCTTCTATTCAAAATTGATATTATATAATTATTATAAATCAATTTTGAATTTTTTCCAAAACAAATACTTTCTTCACTTTTGCACTCTCTTCGACTCTTCTTCTTTCTTATCTTTTAGCGCTGTATTTTTAACATCAAAGATGTCGGTGCGAGCAACTGACTTACTGCAATATTTAATTGTTTTAATTTGTAAAAATAGTTAGTTGGAAGTAATGGCAGAAGTCATATTAAGCTCAGTTATGGCTCACGAGATCTAAGATGCTAAATTTCACATTAGATAACAAGGCGTACATTTTTACGGATTTTAAAATGATTTTTGTAATAAATGATCAGTCAAATTAAGAAATTTATCAAAATTATGTATCTTTATTTGTTTTTTGCAATTTAATTTTTGTATCAAATTATAACGCTTTTACAATTTTATTCACTATTTTTATTGCTTTCGATATTTTTTCATTGAAAATAGTTTATTTATACGTATATTTAAAAATGAGTACATTTTTCAAATTAAAAATTCGATAATAACAATTTAAATCACTGCCCGGTTAAATTAAAAGTTTAATTTAATTAAATTTCAAAATCAGGAGACACGATAGTGCCAAGTACAAAAAAAATACTACCTCCTTATCATGAATGTACAAATGCTGTTCTTTCTCGCTTAAAAAAGGGAAATTTTTATTCTAACATGGAAATTCGGATTTCCCGATTTGAACTGATCAATTATCAAAAAAAAAAAAGTGATTGCTGAGCTTCGTTACTAAATTATTGAACTCTAAAAAGTATAAAAAACTCAATTTTAGAAACGTCTTAATAGATTTCTTCAATTCACTGAAGATTTTTTATTATTTTTACTAATTGAAATTCTATATAATAATTAAAATAATAAATAATTTAATAATATTGATTATTTAACATTTTTCAATACTTTTTGATTGAATTTAACTAAAATTTTATATTAATGTAATATTAATTTTAATCATTCTTAAACATTTCTGCAGAACATGTTGGTCAGAGTATAAATAATTAATCAAAAATAAAATTAAAAGATGACTATCAAAAAATTAAAAACGAACTACCATTTTTACATCTTCCGTAAAAACTTTTGCCCCATCAACTCGCTGTACAGGATTATTGTAACTGTGCTATTTCGAAGAGCTTATTTCCACTTGTTCAAAGTCATGGTTTCTCTGCTTCAATGAAACAATATTAATAATAATTGTCATCTAAAACTAATAATGCTCAAAAAATAACAGCCTGTTATTAAATCTTTAACATTACATAAACGCTTCATTGACTCGAACTAATGTAAACTAGCATAAGTACTCCTATAGAGATATACGTATATAAGTTGATGTAGTTGTGCAAATTTTAAAATGAGTAAAAAAAGTGATTTTACATTTATACCAAACTATTGAAATAAATAAATGAATTAACTATTAAATCAATTTAAAATTCTGACTAATTTTTTGAGATATTTAAAAAATTATCATTATTTTAAAAACTATTAAATAATAAGAATTATTAAACAAAATATAAGCTCAACTCTGTAGAAAGAAAAGTGTGCAAAACCCAGATTTATGAATTCATCAAGTCAAAGAGAAACCATGACACCTATGACCCTAATGACATACGCCCTACATTAATCAGTCAATTTGTCGAAATTTTTGTGAGTCGCAGACGATTGAATTAAAAAAAAAAAAAATTAACTTTCGACAAATCAACATAAAAAATATCGTAAATCGTGAGACTTGTTCAAAACTATTATTCATCCCTGACACGAATAATCAACGATAAAAATCATTGATAACAAAGGTAAATGTACCATAGTATTCTCGATGAATTTCCTTTTTAATTTACAAAATTAAAATAAGTTAATTTTTCATTATTTTAAATAATTATTAGAACAACACAAACTTTGACATTTAACTTGGTTAAACAAAATTACACATTTAACACAAAATACGGTAATTTGATTTATACAAAATTAAAACTAATTTTTTTTTACAATCAGAGACACTAAAATTTAACTTCTTTTTTGTCCGGATGAGGTATTGAGTTTAAAATATATTACTTTCAGGTACATTTACCTCAAATGAAAACAAAAAAAAAGATCACGAAATATCAAAGACTTAATAAAATCAATTAGTAACAGAAATCCGTCCACGGGGATTATTAATATTTGTAGCAGCAATAGTTCTGTTTCTTTCAAAGATTAATTTACAATTAAATGGGTGTCTACCAAACACCCTCTATAGAAACCGTTATTCGTTCGATTCAGTGACTACATCGCTCCATGGCATTGTCTGACCTTATTCTTTTTCATGACACGTTGTTGTTACATATTGAAATAGTAAACCAATATTTTAAAACTCGTAGACAATAATTACTATCTATATCACAGATCCAAGTGACTAAACTCCTTTAAAAATATAATATAAATATGTGTGATGCTTTCGCATTAGTGTATATTTATACTATCAGACACGATCGAAAAAGAAGATCAAAGAAAAATGTGTTTATGTGCCGATACAAAATGGGAACGCATAGAGACAAATTAGTGAATGGTTTACTGGGTTCCAGCGTTCGAGTTCCGGTCTAGAGAAACGCGGAACGAAGTTCTTAAAAATCTTTATCTACAAGCTGAAGACTATAATATACTTTTTTTTGTTATTATTACTACGATTACTCTCTAACATTCACTAATTGGTGTATTACAATGGATCATTATCCACAACATCAATTAATCTCAAAGTAATTGATGATTTATTGTCTATGTTTAATCGGAATTTGGTTTCAAGTGTTTCGCCATGTGAGATCACCTATAAGTCCAATTATGACTTTGCTTACTAGACGCGAAACTTTCTTGTGCAAAGATTCAAAAATCCGACTCCACTATATATATTTCTCTCTAACAGAATCCAAGTAGCCTACAATTTAACATTTCATTAATATATATATTATTATACAAGTAAAAAAAATAAATAAATCATCATTTGTTTAATAGACGCGTAAACAATAACAATTAATAAATGATCGATAAAAGAAGTAACTTAAACTTGGAATAAACATATCCATTGTAATTGACTACAAAATTCTATTAGAAGCTAAAAAACAAAGTTAATAATAATAATCTCTAAAACAAACTCTTCAATCGTGCATACACCACTTTGTCCTTGACAAAGGACCTTTATCTCAAAACTTGAACTCTTGCAACGAGAAATTCTTTCACAAGATCGTTGATGGGAAAAAAGTGATTTCAGCGAACAAGAAATAACGCCAAACATTGACCATCCCCAATCTGCCACTGTTCTACATCTTCATATACAGAAGATTTCATAAATTCATTAATAGCAAATAAATAAAAACTACATCAGCAACAATGACAGACAGAATGTGCAAACAGAAGTTACTTCTTGATTACTAAAATCGCATGTTTTTACAGCTTCCCACCGCGTTAACGAATCTCGAACGCTGGAATTTAATGATTTTCTTTTGTTTTTTTTAATCGTCATGCTGAACATATTCTGGATGATATGAAAGCGCATGATTGTTGGTGTACTGAGCGTACAGGTATAGTGTGGGATGAAGTCCCGGTGGAGGAACGGCGCGTTGCGAGGAGTCCGACGGTTCTAATGTTGGGTAGAGTTGCGAGTTCGGGTCGTCTCTGGAAAAGCCAGGACTGGCCGCGGTTTGGTAGACACTCTGTGGTGTGGCGTGCATGTGATGCGCGGATGAGCTCAGAGTGAGTTCTACTTGCCGCTGCTGTTCATCTTTGGCGTCCCCGTACAAACACTAGTTGGTGGTCTGCGGATGAAGCAGTGGCAACGGAAGCTGCAGACTGTTTTGCTTAGCCAGGGCAATTTCCACGGAAATTCCACCCTTCGCACCTGTTAGTCCGTCCAATGTCGAGGGACCCTCGTTGTAACGCAGATCACAGACGGGACTCTCGAATCCGGTTCCTGGAGTGGTCGCTCCGGTGCTCTGGGGAGTAGGCGGGTCGTGGTTTACGGTTCCTTGACTCATGTCACGATGTACTCGATTCTAAATATAAACACAATTTGTAAGAACTCAGTCACTTTGAAATGTAAACATATTTTAATAAAAATAGTTATATTCAGTAGCACTAGGTATATAATTATGCTGTTAAGTTCAGTGAACTACCTTAGTAATAAGTAATTCAAAAATAACTCTAGGTTAAGGGTTAATTGATAAGTTAATACCAATAAAACAGGGATACTCGATGATCTTTAGAAACTTTTTTTTTTATAAAAAACTATCTGCTTTTTTCCAGTAGATTTTCTTGTTTTGTTAATTTATTTATTGTATCAGTTGGAGTTACATATAATCAAACAGAGAATTTCATTAATTAAAATATTTTGTTTTCTATGAAGGTTATTGAAAAAATGTGTAGCTTATTTTCATGCTTTAAAAAATATTAAAATTTGTATTAAAATAGTTCATTCAGTCAATTAGTTTTATTACATTAACTTCGATTTCAAACCTATTTCAATTGTATCATTTAAATCGTATTTGACTTGCAATATTCGTTTTATCAATATAAAATACAACGTCAGCCTTTCTTAAATGTCATTGATACAATTAGGACCTCTCTTATATTAATAGTGTGAATATGAGTTAGTGTCATCATTTATGTTAATGTGTCTAATTTTTGTTGACTCCTTTTCAAATACCTTTAATTAAATGATTTCTATTTATATATTCTTATTTTAAATAATCATATATACAAATTTTGTTCAAAATTTGTCTTTAAAAAAAAAAAGTTCTTTTTTTTCCCTTTCAAACATGAATAAAAGAATGAAATTGTTCACCTGGTGTCTTATGAGATAACTATCCCTGACAAAAGTCCGTCCGCAGATATTGCACTCATAGGTGGTGCTCGCGGTATGCGTGCGAATGTGAATGGCGAATTGACTTTTGGACGTGAAGGTGAGCGAGCAACGCTCGCAGACCAGCGGCTTCTCGGCGACGTGACTCCAACGATGTGCCGTGACATAGCTTTTCACCGCGAAACGTTTTTGACAGATGTCGCACGCATACGGCCGTTCACCGGTGTGCACTCGCTTGTGTGTGTTCAGGCTGCTCTTTTGCGTGAACCGTTTGAGGCAAAGCTCGCACTGGAAGGGCCGCTCGCCGGTGTGCGTTCGCATGTGAACCTCGAGATAAGGCTTGCGACAAAAGCTCGCCTCGCAAACCGTACAGTGGTACGGCTTGTTACCCGAGTGCAGTTTCATGTGAACGTAGTAGGATGACGCCGATGAGAGCACCTTTCCGCAGACCTTGCACGGCTGCGGCTTCGAGCGGGAACCTTCTTTTGCGGTCTGCTGACCGACTGATTGTCGATTCGGAGATTCCTGTTCAAAAAAAGCTCGTTATTTATGTTTTCATTCTTAAAAATTGATAATAGTATTTGAAATGAATTGTCAATAAAATAAAAAGCGTTTTTCAAAAAATTGTATTCTATGATGATACTGGCATTGTAAATTACAAAAAGTATTTTCTAAACATATTAGGAAGTGTGACAATACAAACAAGACGTTAAAATTTTTTCTAACTCATAATAGTGTTATTTATTTAACTATTATACGTTTTGAGTTTATGTTCAACCATTATCAAGAAAAGATGTACTATAGTTGAATTGATCATTATACAATTTTGTCCCTATTTAAAACAAACACAATTTTTCAAAATAAAAGAAATTGTCTTTAGTAATAATTAACATAAGTTTATTTAATGTTGCAGTTAATATTATAATATAATTGGGTGATTATTTAATTGTATGTATTTAATTATTGCTTGAAGTATGATCTCAATAATATCTTTTATATTACTCTTTTTTTACAATAAAATGTTCATTTTCTTTGAAATAAAGCAGATCCATTTCATATTATAATATGATACTTGTTCTTTTTGTTTGAATTGTAGTTTTATAATCATATCATTTAATACCCTCATATAATAATCTTGAACAATCTTTGGATATAAAAAGAGCGAAAAAACATAAACAAGTTGGTACGGCATAATTTATCAAAAATTGGATAGCTCTAAATTCAAAATCATATTTTTAATATAATAATTTTAAGGAAAAATACAAATTTCATCTGTAATAAATTACATCAGCTTACAACAATAGGCCTATTGTTAATTGTTCAAGTTAATAAATCAATTTATTAATTTTACTAAAACTCAATTTAACAAAGAAAAAAAGTTGAAATGGAAAAACACACTTTTATCCTTCAAATTCCTTAATCGTTTCTAACAAATTTAATCAAACTTTAACGAAAGCTTGATTAAAAAATTCTGCAAAACCAAAATAGTTGAATGAAAAAAAAATGAAAAAGCTGAACAAGTTGTTTATAAAAAAACCCATGAAAACGAACATCCATTCCGATATCGGCACCGACCGATGCGTCGTTCTGAACCTGCACTTGGATGTTCTGCATGTTTTGTTCCTGCGGATGCTGCGGCTGCGGTGGCGGCGGCGGCGGATGTAGTTGCGCGTGTTGGGCCTCCTGCTGCGACAGTTCGTCGCGCTCGTCGGACAGCGTGATGATGGAATTGGAGCCGTCCGATCGGCTCGACGCCACCGAGTAGAAGCCCATCGGCTCGCTCTTGATCTGCTGCTCGAACATGGACGTCATTACGTCGCTCGGCTGCGGCTGCTGCGGCGGCGGCAGGGGCTGCTGTTGATTCGGGAGCAGAGTCAGGTTGCGCTTGACAAACTGCTCATATCCCGCGTACCAATCCACCTGTGAGACAAAACGTAAACAACATTTGACGTTTAACACATTTGACACAGTGTGCGGCCGATCAGCTGATTGCATAATAAAATATCTCTCGGTATTTTCTCAAATCCGGAGCCAAAAGCGCGCGTCACGTTACACATTTGCTGTGATCTAAGACACACAGTGTGACTGTGTTTTGCAAATCAAAATCGCAAAGGTCGCGA
Organism: Idris sp. 1 HC-2018; assembly: GCA_022817325.1. NCBI lineage: Eukaryota > Metazoa > Arthropoda > Insecta > Hymenoptera > Scelionidae > Idris > Idris sp. 1 HC-2018. The sequence continues at coordinate 20,843 of JABFPM010000325.1, read as the reverse complement.
GAGAAAGAACAATAGGAAAGAAAGAACCCAAAAAAGACAAGCAAAAATAAAAACAAAGATTGACGCAAATCAAAAACGAGACATGCCTTTTAACAGAAATATAAATTTTGTCTGCTGTGTTTTTGCTCTGCTTGTCTTTCACGAAGCTGCTGACAAGGTTGCGCGGCTACGTCAGGGCGCGCTATTCACTGTTCTATTACTAACCTTTGCTGTTGTCGCGGTCCAGGTTCGTGGGAAAACAACTACGCCTCATGTGAGCGTACGCCCGCGCGCGAATCTCGTGCCTTCACGCTTGAAGCTGGGACATTTGTTTTAAAATTATAAATGTTTTTCTCCAACACAAAATATAAGATGGCCGCTGTCTGATATTACGAGCGAGACCCCTACAGGACATGTAGAAAAAGTACTGATTGACGATTACGATAGGACGGCTCTAATTGGCCGAGAGAGGCGACATCGCTTATAGAAAAAGAGAGACCGAGAATCTGCGTTATCGGCGGTGATAACGTAGACGGCGCCACCGAACGGAGCGACAGCAGAGAGAGAGACAGAGAGTGTGTGTGTGATTGTGATTTTCTGGCCAGAATTTTGCTGCGCTGCTCAGATTTGCTCAGAGCCCGTATCGCAGTCGAACGAAAAGACCGTTGGGACAACTTGTTTTCCTCGGCTCTTTTTTTGTCGATTGTACAGATAATAAAAGGGGGACGTTACACGGTCGCAAGGATTTTGCATTTTGAGATCGTGGGATAAAGTGATTTTGAAAGGCTCAATTGCCTTGGGGCTGAAATAATTGCGGCGACGCGGTTCTCGGCGCCGAGAAATTTTGCTGATTTTTAGGGTAAGTTTGAGCTGAACTGTGCCGCATTCAAAATAATAATAGAAAAGATTGATTGTTTTGTATTTTTGGCTAACGTTTTGATTTCATTTTGAACTGACTTTGATTTTGTAAACGATGATAATGATTTTACGCCTTGCGAATTTTTCGTTCATTGATTTTTTCTTCACTGATTTTTGTAACAAAAGAGCTAACTGCAGAAGAATAATTTATAGATTTATACACGTCTGTATAATTATGATTTAATTTCGTCTAAATACTTGTCAGAAAAAAAGAATACAAATTTGTTAATATTTAGGTTGCCAACTTTTTTTTTGTTTAACAACACTCACAAATTCGATAATAATATTGCAGTATACACATTTTGAAGCACATAATTGTCAATTGTTTTTCGATTAGAATTTATATGAACTGGACTGATTTCTTTAAAATGGTTAGGTAATATGCTTTGCTATCATGATAAAGTAATTTTGATATTAAAAATATTGACTAGTCTGTTTAACAGGTTTTTGATAATAGAATTGTTTCGACAAAATAAAACGTTTGTTTATTTATATAATTAAATAAAAAACAAACAAACAAAACAAAAGATCAAGACATAATTGAAATTATAACTAAAATTTTACAGTAATTGTTTATTTATAACTAAATACTAGTAAAATATTTCATTTTTGTATTTTATAATTAACAAAATTAAAACAACAAATTTATTTTCAGATTATTCAAAATCACTTTAGTTAAAGTAAAATCTCATTGTTATTAAAATGGCTACTCAAACTGAAACCATGACAGAAGAACGAATTGACGATCCAGTCAGCCGAGCGGTAGTAGATAATATTATGGGTAATCTACCTACGAAGAAGCCGCTGTTACGTTGTGATGATTGTGAGTTATCCTGTACTAGTCAAGCAGTTTTAAATGCTCATTATAGTGGTGCACGTCATGCCAAACAGGTAAATATTAAAAACTAACTTTTCATTGTTAAAAATAACAAAAAATAATAATTTTAAATTAACAACAATATTATTTGATTTTCAAACAGTTGAGATCAAAATCCATATTGGACAATTTGAGGGAATCACAATCCTTTACCAAAGATCAAGAATCCAATAGTCTCAAGTGTAATGTCTGTAACGTGTGCCTGAATTCAATTCAGCAACTTCAAACACATTTGAATGGTAATTTTTATTGTTATTATTAATTTGTTTAAAAATGCATATTCTATTATTTTGTTCATGAATTTGTTACAGGAAATCGTCACAAGAAAAAAGCCTCAAAAGGTAATAAGAAACAACCTCTAACTAAAGCTACAGTTCAGCATGGTTTTAAGTGTATGAAACGCTCACAATACTTAGATAAGCTTATTCAAAGGAATGCTATTATTCTGGTGTACTGCCTAATAGTATTTTCTTTTGCTTGTTTTATTATAATGCTAACTTTCATTTTTCACGTAGTATTTTGAGATCTAGATCTTGCTTACTGAAATCTGAAAAGAAAACACCAAAAAAAAACAAAAAAACCTAACAAAAAAGAAAAAAAACTAGTCTCCAAAAACCGACATTATACACTACATTACATCAGTTATTTATTATCATTGTTTTATGTTATATTTATTTATCAAGGACCAAAATTTTGTAAAAAAAAAGTCTTTTTCATCAAATGTTAAAGCTTCTTTTTTTTTGCCATGTTATTGCTTATAATTCAAAATTGAGCTTAATCTATTAAATTGCATGCACACAGTTAAATCTTTTTCTCGCTAAAACTGCTACAAGTTGATTTTTTTGTCTTCGTTATAGATATTTTTTTTAAGTTTATTTTCATTGTATCCTGCTTTTTTGGCATTTTTTTGTTATGCGATGTTAGTAACGCTTGTAATGCATATCTGAACAAATTTGTTAGACGAATTTTTCATTTGTGTTAGGTTAAAGTTATCAAATAATTCTCAAGTACTAGCTTCAAATTATTTGAATAAATATTTACTGACATCGCGATCGAGTGAGAAATTGATCTAAAAAATTTGTTTAGTCGCAAAAAAATTTTTTTTTTGTGCTTAATATAATTATTTGTAGAACATTTGTGCTTCGATTTATCGACGACTATTATAAATAGAAATGAGAATGGTTTGTAAATAAATTTTTTTTGATATAACACTCTAATCAAGTTTTATATTACAATGTATACAACCTAACTGAAAAAAATTGATTATACGGCGAGGGTGGATCGGAAAACCATTCTTCGTTTCGTTAAAAATACAAAAATTTCTTTCTTGTTGGCATAAATGTAGTGTTCAAGCTCATTTATTATCACAGGAGACCTCTTGTGGTTGTGATATATAGATAGTGTTGATCGCACATTAATGCTTAGGTGAATGGACATCATCTGTGCCCGGGGTCAATGAAGCAACGCCAATTCCAACGCCAACATTGACAGTGATGGCCCCCGCCAATGTCAAATCCAATCCCAACAAAGGTGTCTCGTTGACTTGTAACGTGTGCAACAAATTTTTCAATTCACAAGCACAATTAGACGTGGTATATACACCATTTTTATATCAATTTATTAAATTTTTTTGTGTAAAGGACTTTCAATTAATTTTTATTGTTATATAAAAGATAGATTATTAGAATGATATAATTATTGTATAAAATTACAATTTGAATTCATTTTAAATTTAAAAAAAAATTAGTTTTTACTTTTGTAGTAATTTATCTGTGGAAACAATTTTCTATCGAAATTTATCAATGAAAAAAAAATTAAAAGTAAATTCACACATAAAATAATGTGCATTAATTTTTCAGCATTTACTATCAAAGAAGCATACGGACAAAGTCAACAACAAGAATCAGAATAAAAACAAGAAAAGATTCCTCCCTTATTGGAAGAAAAACAAACAAGTCCAGCCACAACCAGTGAAAAATAATTTTGTGTCTGGTGGTTTTTATATGTAATAGAATATGATCAAGTTTAGTTTAATTTTTTTGTTATTTTACTTAATAAATTTCATTTCACGTTAATTTATCAAATGCACACGTTTATGAAAAATTTGAAATAGAAGTCGTGCTTAAAATTTTGCTTAATTTTCAACAAAAATAGAAATTCTGTGAGTCATAGTAAGAACGACTTAAGTTCAAATTTTGTCAAAATTAAAATAAAAGCATATTAAAAAGTCTTTTAATTTCTCTTTTATTTAGCAATATTATTTTTCATTCATATAATGTTTTTTCATGAAAAAATTGAAATTTGCAAAATCACTTAAGTTTTTAAATATAATTTTTGTCATCGAATAAACTAATTAATCATTTAATAATCAGTGTTAAACAGACAATGGCTACGTATTTTATTCAAAATAAAACACAATTAACCTGCCATATCTTGAAATGTCAAAAAGGACTTAAGTCATTCTTCTTATTACCCACAGAATTATAATTGAGTATTATTAATCATATTTAATAATCGCACAGACTACGTTCAAGATATCAATTGTTCAAATAATAAGTGTAAAAGTACATTTTTTAGGTTGACGTTGATATAATGAACAGAGGCTAATTGGTAATTCATTTATGGGTTCTGATTTTTTTGTATTAACATTATTTGATATTACATTAAAAATATATATATATAAATTCTTATAAAATCACCGTTATATTACCTCTTAAAAAATATGTTAAAAATTATTGTGCAATAAATATATAATTACATGATATGTATTTTTTATTACCTTTTCATTTGATGAGAATTAAGAAAATTTTTAAAAATTTACTTTAATTATCATATGAAACTTATTTATCTAAAAAGAGTTATAAAGTTAAAAAATGTATGCATATTTTGAAAAAAATAATTAATTTTTTACGTTAAAAATTGAAGAAAAAGTACTGAAACAAAATAAATTTATTACTATAAAAATTAAAAATAATTATTGATGTATTTCAAACTTTAGTTTAATAAAACTATTTTATTTTTTTGACATCAAATATATCTAAAAAAATTGATACGTTTTCAAACGCTGTTATTTAACATACAATTATTTATATATTATCATAATGTGAAAGCTCACAAATTTTAATTCTTGTGTCAAAAATAATGAAAGCTAACTATTGCAATTTGATTGAAAAAAATTATAAGTTACTGAGTAAGTCATAAGAAAGGGTTGGAGAGAAAACAATTTTCTATTAAATTTTTTAAAATTTTAATGAAATTAAATTTATAAGCCAATAAATATATAAAAATTGTATACATTAAGTTTTATTTCTACAACTTAAAATGCTACGTACGAAGTAAATTAGATTTTGTTTATAATTTTCAAAATGCTTTATCCTTAAAATAATTCTAGAATAATTACAATTCAGAATAAATTGTTATTTTTTATACATATCTAATCTTATTTTAAGATCAGTCTTTATTACTAAAAAAAAGAAAAATAAAAAAAATTAAATACTATACTCATTAACATTCTAAATGCAATTTCATATCAAGAAAAATTGAATTGTCAACTTATAATATATGATTCACGCGATAAATAATATCATCTTGAAAACAACACTTCATCGTCTTACATACTTACGAAGTAATTAATATACATATTTTGGCAGTAATCACTGGAGAGTGAACAACGAAACCTTAATGAGTTGCAACCAATACGTTTGGATTAAGTCAAGAAGGAATCAGTTGACAGATTTAACAAATATTTATATAACTTAAAACACAATGAAAATTATAATCTTACGCTTGAATTCTACGGATCTGTTAATTATAGAAATAAAGTTTATGAAAAATTGGATGAATAAATAATATTTTGGTAGTACACCTGAATTACAAATAAAATGAAAATATAACTTATTTCTTCTTCAAGTTTGTAAATAATAATAATTCGCTGAATTTTATATAACGTATATAAATATTAGATAGTTATAGGCATAGTAAAAAGCGCATTACATTCTTAATAAAAACTTATTTTAGATCTATGTTTTGTACCTTACTAATATTTCTAATCCAAAGATGTGCAACATCAATTTCAAGTTTTTAACCGAGTTTTTAATTAGAATGAAACGTTTAGCGAACAATGTTTCATATCAAAGCCCAATCATTTTTAAAGTAATTCAATTAAATTGTTAATTAAAATCACAATAGATTTTCTCTTATTAGTAATAGTTAATAAATTAATTAATTTCTTTATAATCAAATCTTGACATTAAGAGCAAAATTTCACCTTTGATGAGATTTTTCTTTTTAGGCGGAAATTTTGACAAATTTTCAATAATTGATAAAGCAAAAAGTTGGTCTTCTTTGTGCGAGTCATCTTTATCATGTAAGGTTTTGTCTTTTACTATATTCCACAATGTTTTCACAACAAGATCATCAACTCGATCTTCGCTTTTGAAATTATCATAAACACTTTTACATGAAATGTTATTATTATCATCTTCAAAATCATGGTTTTCATAACTGTTATAGACTTTAATTTTCTTCTCCGAGATGTCCTCTTTTTTGTCCAAACTAATGCCTGATGGTTGAGGATATTCAATAACACCAATGGACATCTTTTCAGTCCCACTTTCGGTTGGTTCATCATCATCTGGAATTGATATCTTATAATCCACAGAATTTTCGCCCCATTGAGTTTGAACGTAAGCAGTTGCATCAGAAGCTATTTTTATGTAGTGCTCATTTTCGTTTTCCATTTGAGGCCATTGCGTGATAGGTAACGTAGGTAATAATTGAATGGAAACAATATCAGCTGCTGGTTGCTCGTTACTGGATGAAACATTATTAGATGATTCAACAACTTCTGTTTGTTCTTCCTTGACAGTCTTTTTCTTTGTGCTAAAAATGTAAAATTTTAAATAATATGTTTATATTCAAAATAAAATCTTTGATTTAAATTAATTCGAGGTAAACAAAAAAAAATAGCAAAAAGTATCAACAAATTATGCTTTATTTTTTTGCCTTTGAATAAAACAGACTTATTTATTTCATAATTTGTAAATAAAACATTTAAAAATAAGTTTTGTTCTTTGAAAGAAAAATAATCATAAGATTCAAGTATAGTTCTTGTTCGATTTACATGTTTACAAATATTGAGAGTCCAAAAGTTGCACTTTTTCTTATTTCAATATGTAGAAAAATTATCAACTTTTAATAATGACATATCTTTAAAAATTACTTTATTAATCTTATAATACTTACGGTTTGTGGGAAATATTGCTTTCCAAAAAATTCATTTTTTCCATAAATTCTGCAGTTTTTGATGATATTGGCAAAGATTTTGGTCCTTTTTGAAGTATTCTTCGTTTTGCTTTAGAATATTTATCTCTAAATAATTTCCAGCGATGTCTGCAATCTGCCACTAAAAATTGTAATTTTATTATAATAAATATATCAGCTATAATCATTTTGTTATTATCAACAAAAATTTATAATAGTGAAATATATATTATTTTTAGTAGTATTAATAGAAAAATGTTTATTAATTTTACCAGTCATTTTGCATAATTTTGCTACATCCTTCCAAGCATTATTCCTTTTGTTTACATCCCTAAAAGATGCGTGATTTTTATCATATAAACAAGGATACTGCTTCACTAATGCAATTAGATTATAAAATTTATCATCCATCTTCTTCGATCTTCAGTCTGTAAATAAATCCAATACTTTGACTTTGTTAAAGTAAAAATTTAATTTGTTTAACTGAGATGTTCACAGCTATAAATATATCTATATTTGTTATTGAAAAGTTTAACGTGTTCTTTACACTGAACCTTCTCGTAGAAATACAAATAATAAACTAGCGCTCACAACAATGAATGACGTCACGTCATAATTCAAAAACTCTTATTTTAAATTTTAAATTTTTTGCACAGTTTTAAGAAATTTTAATCAATAATTGTTCAGAAATTAAAATTTTTAGTAATATACCAATTTTAACAATTTTTAAATAAAACTTGAATGATTATAAAATTAATCTCTTCTTTTTTCATTGTACAAATACAAACATTAACCGAAAATAAAAAAAAATATTCGTTGATAAAAAAAATTATATAAATATTATATACTCTGATAAAAAATAGTAATATTTTTATTGTCGATAATTTGTTACAATTATCAAATAATTATTGAAATAAATTATAATCACACATAGTTTATTTTTGATTTGAAATTAAGAATAAATTAACTATAGATATATTTTTATTTATTGATTAAAAAAATAAGTATTACTTATTTTACAATAAAAAGCAAAATAAATTGAAAAAAATTGAAAATTATATTTAAAATATTATCAGTAATGAATAAGTCTCTTTCATACATAAAAAAACTTTGTAATGAGTCATATTTTGTCAATAAAATCATTAAACTAGTAACCATTCAATGAATTTTTGTAATTAAAATTTGAGTAAAAAATGTTTATTAGACGGAAAGATTGAATAGTACAAATTGATAATAATTCTACAATTTTTCCACTCGATAAAAATCAGTCATTTATTAACAATAATATTTATAACGTTTTTGTATAGGCATATCATTGGTCAGGTTTGAAAAGCGTTTCTCGCGCACTGTGCCGAGGCATATTGGTGGCGCTCAAGTTGTTGCGGCAATTTCGAAGGGAGTAGCGAGCTTTTCAAAATATTAACGACGTCCAAGATGATGGCAGATAATCAGCAGAGTAGATTTGAAAAGTCCCTCGGATTGCTCACCACGCGATTCGTTACCCTTCTGCAAAAAGCCAAAGACGGTGTGCTGGACCTAAAAGTCGTGAGTATTTCAAACAACGCTATTTCAATAAGCTAACCTAGAAATCCAGACTTGCATCATCGCGGGCGTTCACGCCATTTACACCTTGCGGGAATTTTGAAAAAACTGCTACCGCAACATTGTATCTGACAATTGTGATTCATTTTTTCTTTAGACAGTTGTTCGGGTGATATGAAAACAAGTGTTTGCAGTTGTTTATACCAGAAATATAGTAAATTAACTGTTAAATGCAGCCAAACGTACATAACCTAGACTTATTATATAGTGTACAATTGTTGAGAGTTATTCAAAAATCAACATTTCACTTAATGTCTTTTTAATTAATAATTTCATTTTCAGGCTGCAGATCTCTTGGAAGTTCGTCAAAAAAGAAGAATTTATGATATTACTAATGTTTTGGAGGGCATTGGATTAATTGAAAAAAAGAGCAAAAATAGTATACAGTGGAAGTAAGTGTTTTGATTATGTATATTTTTTTTCTTTAAAAAGTGAGTTTTTATGTTAATTTTAATAAATATATGCTTGGAGTAAAAAATTCAAATTGGAGTTAATTTATTAATTTATAAAATTTTTAGAGGGGCAGGTCCTGGATGTAATACTCAAGAGGTGGGAGAAAAATTAACTGATTTGAAGGAAGAATTAATGAAATTAGATGAACATGAAAAAACACTGGACTTGCATACAAAATGGATAAAACAGAGTATGAAAAATATTGAGGGCGATTCTATGAATAAAAAATATGCTTATGTTACCTATGAAGACCTGAAAGAAAATTTTCAGGATGACTGTATTTTTGGAATCCAAGCACCTTTAGATACAAAACTTAGTGTACCAAATGTGTCAACTGAAAAGGTAATTAAACAATGTGTGTTTTTATTTTCATTTCTTAATATCATCTAATATTACCTCAGACATTTTAAATTAAATTTTCATATTATTTGCAGAATTTAGAAGATGAAATTGATGTGAACTATAAAATAAACTTAAAATCAAAGTCGGGGGAAATTTCTGTATATATAATAGAGCCTGAATTAGCTGAAAAGTATGAAACTAAAATTTTGGAAATGAGACTGGAAGAGCCAGACATCAAAACTGTTCATAAAAGAAGCAGAGAAGAAGAAGAACCTAAAAAAGAAGAAATTAAACCAAAGAGAAAAGTGGGAAGGTATAATTAAAAAGCTAAAAACACACAAACTTAATATTTTAATGCTTCTTTCGCCTTGAAAACAATAAAATTATGTTTTTGACCTGCAAGAAGCAAAGAATAAAAATGTCTTTCAGGGGATTAGTCAAATTTAAGTTATTTTGACTTGTTTGGTAAAGACATGACATTTAATTTAAGATTGGGATTATGTTTTTTAACAGATAGTTCAATATATATTTCAAATTAATTTTATTCCACTTTTTTAGACCTCCGAAAAATGCCGTTAAAGTTGAAACAGTCGTATCAGAAGATGAAGAAGAAGAAGAATCAGATATGCTGGCTGCAAAAATAATTCTTCGTGATGTGAATATTTCGGGTAAATTTTGAAAAACCAACTATAAATTTTTGATTTCAATTTGTTGTATGTTGTAAAATGTTAATTTTCAATTCTGTTATAGGATATTCTCGACCGAACTTAGAACTGTTAGAAACTCTACATTCGGATAGTAAGTTTACTTTTGTAAATATTTCAAAGAGTAAAAGGTTTTATATTATCAATAATGAAAACTAATTTATATTTTTTTTTGTAGTATTGGGACCTTTTATAAGATTAAGTCCACCACCAAGTAAAAAAGATTTTCATTTCAATCTTAGTGACAATGAAGGAATTTGTGATCTCTTTGACATCAGGGCAACATAAGATTTGAATTTTGCTGTTCATATCAGGGTCATATTGGATCTGACTTGTAATCAGGTCTATAATACTTGATTTGACATGTATATAATTTTAAACTAGATTTTTTTAAAATTATCTGTTAAATGTGGATGTCACTGCTCTGTTTAATTGACATTGAACGTGAAATTGTTATGAAAAAATCAGTTATATTCTGAAATCATCTTTCAAAACTGTTTACTTTTTTTTAAAAATATTTTGTTCAGTATTGTTATTTTTAAATATAATTTTTTGCTTATATTATTTTAATTTTTAAAACATTTTCTTATCATTTTTGAAGTATTTTATGTGTCATTTTTAATAAAGAGAATCATTGGATTTTTTATGAATGTAAAATAATTGATTTTTAAATTTGAAATAACACAAACTTTTACAAATATAGCATAAGAAGACATTCCATACAATTCGTTTATAAAAGAAATTATGTATTTTTGCAAAATTTAATGTGACATAACATTAAAAATTTAAACATTATTTTGTATTAAAAATAGTAAATTAATAAAGAGGTTTATGATGTACATGTTTATTATATTAAGTGAACAATTTTTTTGTCAAAATATAAGTCATTTTTAAATGCTCTAACAAATTTCATTTAAGTCAAATATACTGATGTAATTGTGAAATTTGTTTAAAATTTATAATTATTTTACTAAATGTTAGATAATAATATTAACTCGATGTAAAATGTATTTATGGTCTGTAAATCAAATAAAGACTTTGTACATATGTCAGATAACGAAAATATTTATTTGTTATTTTGCCTATTTATTTCTTGAACAAATTTTGAAATTATCGAAGTTTTATAATAACTTGTTGAAAAAACTTTTTTAAAGTTTAAATTTAATTAATAATATACATTTTTTTACAACACATTTTTATCTTTTTTAAAACTATTTGATTCTACTCAAAGATATCAAAACATTATTTTTATGTTTTATATAGTAGATCATCTTAAAGATTAATATAGTTAGCGCCACCGAGCAGAATAACACAGAACAATGAGCCGAAAATTCAAAATTCTGTTTAAATTTGTTCGGAGCTTCATTGCATTCAGATAATTTTGTTTTTACATTTCTTTAAAATTTTACTGACAATAAAACGAAAAAAAAAATTTAATTGATCATAAGTTTCTTATATTTGATCTCAAATGATTTTTAAAACAATCTAAATTCATTGCTGTGAAATTGCAATTCTTATCACTGAAGAATTTTGCTTATTTTCAGAGTAAGTTGAAGGTGATACGCATTCAAAATAATAATATTACACAAATTATTTTAGTTTTAATTTTAATTTATTCGTTTTCAGTTTTGATAATTGATGAGAATTATTTTATTATTTATTTATTGTATTAATATATATTTATAAAAGACATATGATTGCAAATAATTTTTTCATGAAGAAACTAGAAATCATTTTAAACGAAGAAATTAATATATGTGATTTATTAATAGATTTGTTTATATAATAACATTGCTACCCAAGTAAAAGAGCTAGAGCCATTATCCGAGCTAGTTTGTGGTACAATAGATAACTCCCCCAAATTAGCACCTGAAAAACCTTTATTACGATTTGATGATTTTTCTTGTAGTAGTTTAGAGAAATTGGACGACCATTTATTTGGTAAACATCTTAGAGAAGAGGTAAATATTATTAATTTTTTCAGCTGGTAAAATATTTTGTAATTAATAAATGTATAATATAAAATAATATTTCATCTGTTAACAGGTTGATTTAACGTTTTGAGATTATATTCATTTTCTCACCAGGATGGTTTTTAGTAGCATAATCAACAGCGAACCTATTGTAAAAACCGGTAAAATTATAATTATTGATTATCAAGTTTTGAACATTGAAATATTTTATTAATTTGATGCTTAATAGATGAAATAATAACTATAATGGATTATTTTATGATCGCTAATAGTTTAAAATGAGAAAACTGAAGTTTTCAAGTGATCTCAATAATCCCAAGAGTTGTATAAAGAAAAATTATTTAAAATTACTATTTGACATTTTTTACAAAGTTTAAGACGAAATATTGATATATTTATTATAATTGAAAATAATTTAATATCTAAAAGTTTGATATAGATAATATTATAAGCATTTATTGCTAAAAGTAAAAACATTTTCAACAAAATATCGACAAATATTTATGGCGAGATTTGAATTACTTTTCTGACTAGTTTCGTAATGTTAGATAAGAATTTTAATTTGATGTAAAATTTAGTCACAATTTTTAAACCTAATAAAGACTTGGTATTTATGAAAAATTACGAATATATTTATTTTTCTAGTTGCATGTACATAGATTCAGTTATTGCTCTTATACAAAATATAAATACATTTTTGCTATAATTTTTTGTAATACTTAATATATATTATTTGTTTACTTAATGCTTATTTTATAATCAAGAATTAACATTTTTAAATGAACGATAAATGAGAATTTAAGTACTTGAGACGATTTGAAGTTCTAAGAGATCTGTCCTTTTATAGTGAACCGTTTCCGATTCCGTCACACTTGATTCATCTGGCAAAGAAAATTTGCCATTAGGTCCATCTAATTCATTTTTATTGCCTAAAGGAACAAGTTACAATAAAAAAATATTTATATACATAGTATTAATAAATAAATATGAACACTTATACATAAAGTAACTCACTCGTCACTTTGAGTTCATAAGTTGCATCATCAGGGTTGATAGACATCACTTCTGCAGTTATCGTACTTGAAACAGTAGGACAATAATCTTCTCCTATCTTCAAAACCTGTAGAGCATAAAAATTAATTTATTAAATAGAAAAAAAGTATTAAAGTTAAGGACTTTTAGTTTTATTTTATTTTTAACTTAAATTTATATGTTTAAAAACGATCACCTTAAAATCTACAATATCTCCTATTTTAACTTGAATAGCTCCTTGATCAATTTCCATTTTTCTACTAGATTCATTGCTGGCTACACTACTCTTTTCCATTATACTATCAGTTGATTTTTCTTTCGACACTGATTTGTCTTTTTTCGGAGGAACAAAAGTTTTGGGTGTTGATGTTTGTCTCAGAGCCATTAATGATTCCAAATTTCTCATCGGCGTTTTGTTATTAATCATCGGAAATTGTGCATTATTTCCATTGTCAATATCTGGAATATCGTTATTCTGATCTGCAGTGTCAAATCGAATATGTTTAGCAACTGGAACTATCAAATTACTTGTTATTTTTGGCTTTTTAGCAACGCTTTTCTCTTGCTCTGATGAACTATTGAGTTTTTTCTTTCGTTGCCGAAAACGTTTTTTTTTAACCACCTCACTCAGATCATCCATACCATTACTTTCCTTCGTTGAATTTACATCATTCAATTTTGAACTAGATTCTAACACAGTCTCATCGTTGATTACACTGTGATATAAGGTCTGATTTGTAATAAACCCTATAAGATATAAGTTAAATGAAGTAAATGACTACTTTTGTGAATAATAAAAAAATAGTCAGCATTTTATTAATTACCTGTTTGGTTAGCAGTTTCGTTATTTTGTTTCAGAGATTTAGATTTCAAATTCTCGACATAATTTGAGTAATTCTTAAAACTAATCACTTCACATCTAGGTTTGACGTCTTTTTCCGATATAGTTGTGCCATTTGTAACGTTCATGGATTCATTACTGGAATTGTAAGTGGCGTTTGTTGTTACATAGCACTTGTCTTTGTCCTGACTATTGCTTAATCCTGACCCGGAAACAACTCTGAAATAATTTAAATTAAATATTAGAATTGTTATACATATTTTATTCTTACAATAATTTTGATTGTAATAAATAGGAAAAAATTGTTTACGAAATATAGTTTACTTAAAGAATTTATTTGAGAAAAAAAACACAATGAAAAAAAAAACTAACATATTTTAATAAAAAGTTATACGTTGTTCACAGTATTTTGATATAAAATTGTTGACAAGTTTGTTTTTTATTTTTGGATGAGGCTAAATTTGTATTCAACTTACGTTATAATATCGTTGGGATCTAAAACACGAACGTCTTCGTTTGGTGGTAAATAAATTTTGTTTTTTGAAATTAAGTGAAAAGGTTCTCGTATATTAAATAGTTCAATTAAATGTTCTTGCAATTGACTGATTTTCCAAATTTTTGCTGAATTGATGTATACAAGTGTCAATTGACGCACGTCTTCAAATATTTCACTTAGTTCAACGATAATCTTGAAGTTTGTACGTTCCGTCATTTTGAAAAATCGTTTTAATTAAAATTTGCTAAACAATTTATCGAGCCGGAACAAAGCACATGTGTTTGTTTGACTCGGAAAAGTCGGAACTTCTCTTATCTTTTTCATGCAACCTTAGCGCTGATTTACACATTTTTCAAGAAACAAAGACACGTTAGTTGTGAAGTTGACTTAATGTTCGATTCCGCAATTTAAAATAGTAAAACTTTTTTCAGATATTTATCAATAAAAAATAAAAAAAATAATGATTTTATAATTTTTAATGTAAATTTCTTTAATATTATTTTTTTTGATATTTTACAGAATTAATTTGTATATACTGATCGAAGCGATATCTCTAAATTTAACACTTCACAAATTTTAGAATATTTATTTATTGTAGTTTGTTAGATCATGTCTGTTTTTATTTATCAATAAAATAATTAAGGTAAGTATTAAGTATTTTATTTAATGAATATTTTTCTACTTTGAATGGCTGTAGTTAATTTAATTTATATAAATTTAAAAAAAGCGTATACTTTATTTTTCGAAGCAAATTTAACTAATGCTAGTACATTTATTGTTATTGTTTTTTTAATGTTATATTAAAATTTACTTGTGCTTAATTGTTTATAAATTGCTTAGTAAAATAGTTAATAATGATTTATTATTGTTAGGAAAATTTTTAAAGTGATTCGAGAAGCTTAAAATGCATTAAAAATGTTGATAATTATAGTTCAATTTAATAATAATAATTGAGTATAATCATACATAATCGTGTTACATGTTATATTTGCAAAAAATGATACATTGTTATCAGATTAGAAGAGCAGATATAGGTGACACCAGGACTCAAAGACACTTTTTAGTATTAAATATTCAGATTTCAGAGCTCAGTATACATTATTATTGCTTATACATATCTTCGAATAAAAGAGGTAAAAAGATATTATAAACAATTTTTTAACAAGTAATTTAAAATTGTTTAAGAAATTCAAATTATTATTTTAAATTTTACTCTTGGTCTAATTTAGTTGAGAAATATATATTAATAATATTATTTGTTAAATGGCATAGTTAAATTATATAAATTATTAAAAAATTATACAGATGAAATTAATTTTATTTAATACGAATTTTATTAATTTTATGTAATAAAATTTTACGAGAAATGCTCCAAAATTTACTGTAAATAATTGCTAATTTACTTTACTATTTTACAAAATTAACTGTAAATTTAATAATTTTTGCGAAATAGTATTAAAATAATATTGTTATTAAATTATACGAGTTTTTTTTTTAAATTTCTGACTACATATCTCAGCTAGTTCCCATTTAACATATAGATGGTTCCACAAGTAAAATCTAAGTTCCAAGACTTTTCAAGAATCATTGTGCTTTCGTGTGTACGTCATCTTAGTTTTATTTATTTTTTTAAAGCACCGGCAATTGTTTAGACTTGTTGAATTTACATTTCACCCTTATTTGCACTTGTTAAAAAAGTATTAAAAAAGTGTTTAACGGTGATCTTTCCTAATTTCAACTGTTGATAAAGATAATCGAGCAAAAGGTTTAATGAAAGACTATTTAAAACAATATCTTTTCTACAATACGCATTTGGTATAAAAGCTATTAAGTATTGCATTACAATATTCTAAAAACATTTGGCTGTTGTAGTACATGTTTATGCTTATCTTCATTACATCGTTTTTTAAAGTTTATTACTTTGTTAATTTTGATCAGTTTTTTTTTAATCAAAAATATTAATTTGCTATGCAAATATGTTGAAAATTACTTCAAATAATAGAGAAAGCAATTGAAATATTTAATTACAATTCAAGTTCAGTAATTACACTAATTATCCATAATCTTGCAACATGTTTAATTATACAAAGATAATGCATTCGAGATTATTTCTGAAACATACTTTTCAAGTAAAAAGTAATTTAAGGCCGTATGTTGTTGTAAGTAACAAATCAGTTGAAAGGATAAATTGGCATAAAAGGATTAATAAATTGACGCTTTCTTGGTAGGTTATAGTTAATTAAAATGCCAACTTGCTAATTTTTTTATGATTTATTTTAATTTACTATTATTATTATTATTATTTATACGTCATTAAATTGATTATCAAATATATATATCGTTTCAATTTTTGTTGCAGATATCAACAATATTTATTAATTCTGTTTTACTTCAATATAATTCAACTACAATATAATGAAGATGAATAATAATAAATTAAACAATTTACTACAGCAATAAGTCACTAAACTTAAAGATATTTAGAGTTTTGTAATTTATTATACTTTAGTGTTTTAGTCTTTATTCTTAAAATAAGATTTAGTTGTAACATTTATATAAGAATAGATTTAATGTAAAATGTACTTAGTACATTTTGATGATGTAGATATAACATAGATTTTGATTGTTTTTATGTCTAAAGTAATAATTATGAATGTTTTTTACTTCAGTTTTACGAATTGCACCCCAAATGAGCTCAATTTTTCGAAAACCTCTTAAGTATGGAATTTACCCTATTATCCTGGCAGTGTTATTATTTATTACCCTAAAGTATTTACTTGTCAATTATTATTCCACGTGTGTATATATGTTATATTTTGCGAAAAAAAACATTATCCATTGTTTGATTAATGTCATTGCTTAAATAATAACAATTATTTTTGTAAATAAATTTATCAATTCATATTTAATAATTTCATAAGCAGAAATTATGTTTTCACAAAATAAATCATATTTTCACCTACTTACTAAACAAATTACTCATTAATCGTTACAGTATTAAAAAAATTATAATTTATATTTCTAATTATTATTCGTTTTAATAACAAAAAATATAATCATAATAAACTAACTAACAAAAGGTAGATGTTAAACTTGAACATAAAGTTTATTTATAAGCACAAAGACATTTTTAGTTTACGTTGGCAAATTTCCAGATATCACAAATATGAAACTTTTATTTTGATTCTTTTAATAAAATGTTGTTTTCATTTAAAAAAAACAGTTAAAATAGTTTATAATTTTTATTCAACTTTGATAAATTTTAAAATTTGGAAATAAAATTAGCTTATATTTGTTATTTTTATTTAAACATCTAAAAAGAGTTGATAATAAATTTCATTTAATTTTTGACAACCAATCTTTCAATAAAGTAATCATCAGAGATTTTTTGTTTTTGTTAATCACGTCGAATTATAAAGATTTTCAATTATTGTTATAATTAAGAGATTCAATATTTTCTTTCATAAAGTTTTAAAAAAAATTAAGTTTAGTTTGTTGTTACTTATATTTAATTACATTTTGCACAATTTTTTTTTACTTTTAATTAACTTCAAATATATTTTGTCAAATATATTTGACAAAAAATTAATAAATTATAATTTTTCTCTCATTTTCATAAACAATTTAAAATTGTAATTGCATTCTTTTTTTACAGTCACGGCAAAACCAAAATGAGCACCGACAATTCGCAATACATTTTACCAAACGATCAACCGGTAGTGTTACTGCAAAGCAAACCCGCATTTGATGCTTTAACTCAAAAGGAAAAGTTGTACGCTCATTATTTGAGTAAAGCTTCATGGCAAGGGGCTTTTATTACGGCGATTCAAACATCTCCAGAATCTCCTTTAATTCTGGCAATATTGCACAACATATTCCTGTTTGACAAAGACACAGCTAAACTAAAAGAAGCTGCACTAAATGCCAGTGTTACAGAGGACGAATTCACCGTATGTAATTTGATCATACAAAGAGAATTTAAATTATCTTAATTACAAAGATTAATTATAATTAATTATCGAAATTTACTTTCAGGCCTTTATGGTTTACGCTGCTGGAATCTACGAAAACCTAGGCAATTACAAGTCTTTCGGCGATACGAAAATCATTCCCAATCTGCCTGTAGAAAAGTTCGAAGCCATAGTCTACGCAAGTGCAGCCTATAAGCAGCAGAAAAACAAGATGATAAAACTTTGGAAGGAGATCAAGAACATCACTTACAATCTGGATGGTAAATTGAAGTCCCTAGGTTTGGGTGACAAAGGAGTCACCACTTACTTTTCTTCAAACTGCACCGAGGAAGATGCAAAGAAAGTGACAAAATTCTTGCTGAACAAAAAAAAGGAGAGCGTGAATACCCGACTGTTTAAATCCGTAGTCAACGGTAAAGTTGTCTATGACATTAGATTAGCATCGGTCAAAACAGACGATGAGCTACCTCTAACCTTACCCGAAGAAGAGTTCGAAGGCTCTACATTTAAAATCACACGCGGTGATTATTATCCTTTTATGAAATCTATTGTTGGCTATCTTGAAAAGGCGATACCATTTGCAGCCAACGATTTGGAGAGAAGCATGTTGCAAAAGTTCATCAGTTCTTTTACAAGTGGCTCATTGGATGATCACAAAGATGCTTCCCGTTATTGGGTTAAGGATAAAGGTCCGGTAGTTGAGACTTACATGGGATTCATCGAAACCTACCGCGATCCTGTTGGCGAAAGAGGTGAAAACGAAGGATTCGTGGCGATAGTTGACAAAGCTATGTCAGAGAAATTCGCAAATTTGGTGGAAAACGCTACCAAGTTCCTGTCCCTGTTGCCCTGGGGAGCAACTTTTGAGAAAGACGTTTTCCTGAAGCCCGACTTCACGTCGTTAGATGTGCTCACTTTTTCGGGAGCCATGCCTTCGGGTATCAACATTCCAAATTACGATGAGATTCGTCAGAAGGAAGGATTCAAGAACGTGTACCTTTCCAACGTGATAAATACTCCACTTCCAGCCGACTCGTTTCCATTTTTGTCAGAAGAGGACACAAAAATGGTGTTGAAACACAGATTGTCTAGCTTTGAGGTGCAAGTTGGATTGCACGAGCTGTTGGGTCACGGTAGTGGCAAGCTGTTTGTGAAGCAGGACGATGGAACTTTCAATTTTGAACAGGAGAAAGTTATCAATCCGTTGACTGGAAAAAAAGTTGACAAATGGTATCTCGAGGGTGAAACTTATGATTCCAAATTTGGAGCTCTAGGCAGTGGTTATGAGGAGTGCAGAGCTGAGGCTGTGGGATTGTATTTGAGCTTGGAAAAGGAGATACTCAAGATATTTGGTCACGAGGGACAAGCAGCTGAGGACAATTTGTACACTAATTGGTTGATGCTGCTGTGGAACGGATGTGCCAAGGCTCTGGAGATGTACGAGCCTGAAAATAAAAAGTGGCTGCAGGCTCATTCCAAAGCCCGATTTGTTTTGTTGCAAGTATGCTTGGAAGCTGGCGAGGACTTCGTTCATGTAATTGAAACGGAAAAGGGAAAGAATTTGCAGCTTATAATGAACAGAGAAAAAATACATACTGTTGGTAAAAAGGCGATTGGAGACTTTTTGATAAAGTTGCAAGTTTACAAGAGCATGGGAGATTTTGAGAGTGCTAAGCAGCTGTTTGACAAATACAGTGAGGTAACTGATAATGGAAAGTATCCTTGGGCCAGTTGGAGAAACATTGTTATGGCCCACAAAAAGCCAAGAAAGTTCTTTGTGTTGCCTAACACTTTTTTGAATGGTTTGTAGTATGACTTTAATTATAATTATTATATTAGTTTGATTAAATGTTTTAAATGAAATTTTATATTAATCAAAATGTACTGTTTTCAGAAGATGACAAAGAAGTGACACTGACAAATTATGAAGCGTCATTTGAAGGAATGATTCGATCCTACACTGAAAGGTTCCCGGATGCATCAGTAATTGATACACTCATAGAACTTTATAAGAAAGATGCTCCGTATTTTGACATCCATAATTCCCAGTTATAAGTACTATTTGCAGTAGTTTCATTTATTATATTTGTATTTTTAAAGGTTCTTAGAACATTTAAGACGGTTGTATGGTGATAGCAATATTTGTGTCAATATTTTGTTAAATTCAATCTTATTACCCATTTCGTTCAATTTTTAATATTAAATCATGGTTAACAAAATAATATTTTTTGGTATGGGGCTATCCATAAATTATGTCACGCTGTACGAGCAGAAAAAATATATGATTTTGCATTTAAAAGACAAAGACACAGCCACGAAATAGTGTGACATCATTTATGGATTATCCCTATATATATATATATATATATATATTAACTTTTTAATTTTCCATA
>JABFPM010000324.1:0-26835 GCA_022817325.1 Idris sp. 1 HC-2018 | reverse complement strand
AAAAAAAAATGTAAAAGAAAAGTCAACTTCACGTGGTGTTCCCAAGCGGTCACCCATCCAAGTACTGACCACGCTCAATGTTGCTTA
The DNA here is from genome assembly GCA_022817325.1 of Idris sp. 1 HC-2018. Lineage (NCBI taxonomy): Eukaryota > Metazoa > Arthropoda > Insecta > Hymenoptera > Scelionidae > Idris > Idris sp. 1 HC-2018. The sequence goes on along the minus strand of JABFPM010000324.1, from coordinate 26,748 downwards.
ACTTCGGTGATCGGACGAGAACCGGTGCTTTCAACGTGATTTGAAAGTTGACGTTAGAGGGTATATTACGAGTAAATTTCATACGATCTAAAGGTAGGATTGGAAGAGGGTCAAATTAGATATGCTCCTCCTTCCAAATATAACACAGGTCGATGACTAATCGAAGCCAAATTAGGATTAAAAATTCAATTTTTATCCAATCAACATTTAAAAAAAAATAAAAATACTAGTATTAATATTAAAGATATTAATTTATCAAATTAAATATGAGCCTTAATTAAATACTTTAATTCAAATATTTTAGCATATAATCTAAATTTTTTTGTAAGGGATATTTTTTATTTCACAACTTGCAAATATTTCATAATTTTAAAATAAACAACGAATGAAATTATTTTTTTATTTCAAAAGAGTATTTCAATCAAAGGTAGAAAAATGAAACTTAACTTTTAATTTTCAAAAGATCTTAATTTCGAGCGAATTTATTCAATTAATAAAAAATATAAAGTTTTACTCGGTGTAACAAAATTTTTAATGAAAAAAATTACTGTTTGCCAAAGTTCCACATTCCATCGTTCAACTTATTACTGTGTTTGCGTTGTAAAATCAAAAATGAATTTCAAAAACAATTTTCGCTGACATTTACATTCAAAAGTCACGACACAACCTTCTACGATATTTTGTAAAGAAAGTGCCAAAAATGGTGGACTATTGAATGAACGGCAATTAAGTTATTTTTTTGTTTTTGTTTGACACCCAATACCAAGAGCGGGGAACAAGATTTCTCGACGGCAGATGCGTTACAGCTTAAAATCCGATCGCGTAACTCGAGCCTCAAAGCGTGAGTTTCTTCTAAGAACTCACTCCTTTTTTATGCTTCTCTCTCGCATCAGGGCCAAAATTAATGAAACATCGATAGCATCTATTCGCGGTGGATGGATAGCACGCGATAAAGAATCGCGTGATGGAACCACATGAAAGGCCAACTCGAAAGACATGTTTTATTGTCACCATAAAAAATGTATACTTCCTGTCGAAAAATTCCCAGATGGCTCCGAAGAATACATAAAAAGTATCTCTTAATCGTATCGCTAATGCGGACCTAGACGAAACTAGGCATTTGAATTTATCACGCCCGGTCAATTAAATGTTGACGTTGACGATTTTATAGCGCTACAAAAGTACTAAAAACTCGATAGTTCTCGCATCTATTCTCATATACCATTTCTATTTGAGTTTTATTTATTGAATTAATTCATGAATTAATTTATACCTTTTTCGCATCATCTTTATTTTTGGGGTATTAATAATAATTGGATTTTATCTGATTGTCTAATTATGATTCACAGCAAGCGTATCTTAATTTAGTAAAAGTTCAACAAAAAAAAAAATTTAACATGTAACTTTTATTTTTTTCATATTTTTAAAAGTTGTTTTTTCAATTATAATTGTATTTTTAAAAAGGAAAAAAGTGGTTGTATGTTATGACAGTTTGATTTATTAAGTAAACTGTCGAAGAATGCAAAATTACTTTTTAGATTACTTTTCAAATACATTACGTAAAACGTAATAATTTATACAAGAAATGTAACAAAATTTATTATAGTTTTTTTACGATTTATTTTCATTGAAAAAGATATTGTTCATATTTGTATCCCGAGTAGAACTGAAAAAGTACGCGAGCTGACTCATGAAATCGTAAACGAAACTCTGATCATTCGAGCTGACAATATTATGTGACTATTAATTAGATTTTACTCAACGTGCGCAAAGCATGCGCGTTATTATTTTGCATCGCGAAGTTGCTCGTAAATAAAGATACATATATATATTTTATCACATATAACACTCAAAATTGTGTTTATAATAAATTACTTTTTCAATAGAACGAGAGTTCAAGCCAATATGCTATCGTTTAATTTACCGTCATTTGTGTATGAATGTGGCCAGTAAATAACGATCGTCCTAATTTTGTATGTCGAACAAAAAATTTCATCATTGTGCTTTCAATTTTTGTTAACCTCACGATCATGTTCAAATTCAAATGAGTTATTATTTTCGTCATCGGCTGCTTGTTTACGTGATTTGCTTGTGAAAATACTCGATTATATTCAGTTTACCGAATTTTTTCATCGTAATTCGCTATTACGCCAAATATTCTTGAACAATTCGAGATGTTATACACACTTTTTTGATAATAATGATTAATAATCAATAACAATCATTTATATCAACTGGAATGTTATTTATATTTGTTTAAAAGAATTTTTGCTTGAATGAAATATTTTCACTTAATTTCTCAATCATATAAAATTGAAAATTAAATAAAACATAGCATTTCATTATAAAATTTGATTTTCTCTAAGAAAATATGAACCATGATTTACAACATTTATTTATTAACATGTTCACTTGTCAAAGTTTTTTAGACAACAAAATTTTTTGCCCCAACTCCATATAATCCCAGCCAAAATAATCGCAAAGATTTTGAAGCGACATATATCTGAGCCGCGTGAGCAAACAATGAGCAAGAAAATCGCAAAGAGCTTAAGCGATTCGCACGAACGATTTTACGCGCTCGTCCGTTTCCGTTGATAGGACCATAAAGTACGGCCGGTGCGGATATCAGAAGATGGATTGCCAAAAAATCGGTCCGCAAAACCACACGGATCAACCCTCCGTACTTTTGCCATCGTCGGCGGACTGCAAAACGTCAGGGCCGACGACGCGCGAAACCGGCCGTGTACACGCAAACTATTAATAATAGCACGATATAAACGGGACGTCATGTGGCGGCAGTGCGGTTACAGTTGCTCGGGCAACCCTTGTACCGTTGCATGAATTGTAACGTTCTCTCTCTTGATTGCTCAACGAGCTGGAAGAAGCATATCTCTGCAGAAGGGTGGCTCTTAGACACCCGGGCACACTGCACATGCATGGCGCGTATTCAAAATCAGAATCTGTCAGGTACACAAGCCGAGTGCGATGCAATTACTCGAGTGTTGTTTTATTGTTTGCGTTGAAACAAACATATAACAAAATGATGCCCAAAATTATTTGCAACAAAGAGAAAAGTGTTATTGTACTTACATTTGCTGTTCAAATTCAAATCTTATTTAGTTCTTTTTTTCAAATTGCAAAATAATTAATTTAGAAAAAGCAAACTATTTAGCATATATATGCCACATATGTGGAGCATGAGTGACACATATAGCCCTGATTATATAGTTTTTTTATTTGAGAAATAAAATTGTACATTTCATTTAATTTATTAAATTAATATATTTGAAAGGAAACGAGTCGTGGTCAGCAAATATTATTATTATGAAGACGTCAAATTTGTGACGCCGCATTGAAAGTAAATATCGTAGCCCGAGAGATCCGGAACAACGTTGCTTCTTCTTTTGGTGCTGACAATTTCTTTTAGCCTTGCGGCGCCGAGAAAATGTCTCTTCACCGCCGATAACGAAACGAATATAAAGAGAGACAAAAACCATGCAATATTTATATTTGTCGTGCTGCTTTCACAACGTCATTCGCTGGCAACAGAGGGAAAAAAACTGCACGCACGAATAAAAAAGACAAAACTGACAACTCGCAATTCTCGTTTATGCAAAAACACACTTGTTATTTAATTTAAATGCACTTTAGCGTGTAAGACTTGTTTTTATTTCCTCGCCGCCTTCGCATTACATTTTTACGCGGAGTTTTGCATTTTTACTTCAAATTATTATGCAAATTATTTTACTTTTTTTTTATCGCCGGATTTTATTAGCGTTTTTCATTCAAACTCATTACTTTTTATTTTTTATCAACAGTGTAAAATATATCGAAACATTGCATATGACTGAAAAAAATATGAATAAAGGAAAAAAAAATGTAAAAGAAAAGTCAACTTCACGTGGTGTTCCCAAGCGGTCACCCATCCAAGTACTGACCACGCTCAATGTTGCTTAACTTCGGTGATCGGACGAGAACCGGTGCTTTCAACGTGATTTGAAAGTTAACGTTAGAGGATATATTACGAGCGAATTTCATTCGATGTAAAGGTAGTATTGGAAGAGGGTCAGATTAGATATGCTCCTCCTTCCAAATATAACACAGGTCAATGATTAATCGGAGCTAAATTTATACGCTTTAATTAAAACATCCGTACACTTTGCTTCAAAATTCAATGAAATTAAAAGTTAAATAAATTATGAAATATATATAAACATAATAATATTTCAAATTAAATGCTTTAAAATTATATCAATTAAATGACCCATATAAATGTTTGTTAAATTTATCTAAATAAGATTTGTTATCTTTCACACTCATTACTTCTAATGTAATATACAGTTTTTTGATAAAACTCTTTAAAATAATTTATCAGCGTTAAAATAATACTTGAATTTTAACCTTATATGATATACATTTTATTTGTAATTAAATTCCAAATCGAATTACTAATACTTTAATTTAAATCTTAAAAATACGTAATTAATCGAATTATTATTTCTTTTATATCATTGACATTTACAATATATAATTTCACAAATAATATCTTCATTACGTCATTCAACGGCCATAAAATTGATTGCCTCCTCGATTCATTTGAACGAATACGACACTGAAATTAAAGTCAATAGATACCCGCGATAAATGCAAGCCCAACTCATTTGCATACAATTTGTTGAATGTCTTCGCAGCACCGAAAGAAAATGATTTCACCACCACTTATGCTCACGGTGTAACACTTGTAACCTAGAATTACAGAAATATCCCCGCACCCAACGTTTTGTATGAGAACAAAAACGTCCATTATGAAAAGTCAGTTATTTTCTATGAGGGCACAAACAACGAAAATACACACACTGACATCGATGAATTTCATTCATCAAATTAAAATATTATTATAAAATGTTTATTCAACTCATTATACGTTTGTATTTTTTCAATGTAAAAATAATTACAACAAATTTTGTTTTATATTTTATTTTGGGTGATGTCTTTATATGTGCTGTCTGTGGTCTACTTTCATTTACATATTTCAATAAAATCATATCAAAAATACATACACAAACACTTAATGAACTCATCGGTTTGTTACGGAACATTTTGACATGACGCTTAAATTAAAATGAATGGCATCACGAGTGTGCAATTAGTTTTATGAACTGTTTATTGTGGAATGCAATCGTATCGTTTTCTTATATGAATGATGCAACTCCGGAAGATAGCCGCAGTTTGATTAACGAACTACAGTATAGATGTTTGAAAAAAAAGGGATTTGCAATTTTAGTCAATTTTTTGCGAGCAATTAACAAAATGGCCCCGCGGCAAACAAAAGTGCTTATAAATAAATTTACAATTTCAGTTAATCACAAAGGCGAATTAAGTTGTGTCTGAATATTTTACTTTGATAATATGCGTTTTTGCCTCTGTTTTGCTGCTCCAAAATAAACTGCACACATTAAATAAAAAGTATCCGTGCATCTGATTACAAACAATCTTATAGGTCTCGTCAATAAATTGCTAACTTTATGCATTTCACTGAAATAATTTATGCCCCGCGAGTTAATTATGATGAAGCAATAAAAACGGTCTTATTTTTCAAACCTTCGCGATCGCTCATTCATAAATATGAATTTCATTATGAATTATGTTTTCACGACGGCATTTTTAATGAACAAAATGTTTGCTCGACTGAAAGAAATCTTTATTACTTTCACGCTTGTTCGTAAGATGCTATGAATTGTAGTATTTCAACAATCGCCTTGGATTTAGCTTGTTCAAATTAATTGATGCACAGTGCATAACCAATCTTCGAAAATATTTTTGTTTAAATTACGAAATTTTTTTCTAAACTTTTTCCTTTTTAATTAACAGATGATCGTTTTTTGGTCGAAATTATTTTTAATACTGTACATCTTTTTGAAGTAGTAATCTAGAAGTTAAATTTTTTCAAATAACTAGGATCAAAATCTTTGAAATTTTTTGCTAAAAATATTAACTTGAGACTCTTTTATCGCACTCAAAATCGTGTCACGTGATAAACATTTGCCTTATAAGAAGTGACTGATTACATGTCTTTCTCACGAGAAAAAAAGAAGATGAAAGACAAAAAAACGAAATGTAGGACAATCTTTTGCTCGGGATCTTTCTAAGATTCCGAGTCATATTTTTCCTTTTTGTTGTACATCAAAACGTGCGAGATTTCATCTGTCCAGGTTTCTGTTCATGTTACATATTCTGCATAAATTTGGTACTCCTCTCAGCACAAAAAGTAATTTGATAACCGTATTAATTTTTGCAACATAATTTAAATTTTACTTAATTTATTTATTTATTTTTTTTAAAAAACATTATTATTTGTTTTAATGTCGTTAACTGAAGAAAATTTTATCTTAGTAAGTACTATAAGAATGAATAAGTATTGTACATGAATTTCCAAAACTAAGTCAAGGTTTATTTTTGTGAACAAAATTTTATTTTTTCAACTAAAGAAATTTGTATTTTAAGTAAAAATTAGATGTAAAATTTGAACTAATTTTCTTCAAGTAAAAGTTCTTACAGGACCGATTTGCAGATTAAATTTCTCTAGCAACTATTGAATATTTTTTATTTTCTTCAGTAATTTCCAGGCCAAATTACTACACATGCATATAAATGCTATAACGATAATGATATTTGCAACAATGTCGTGTGACAAAGGGGATTGTTTGGCAAGCGGTGTTGCGCAATTCTGCTCTATAACGTAGGCCTGCTCTATGATCGTCGTGTAACGGGGAGCATCAGCGCATGAAATGCGCACGAAATGATTTCAATTATCCGAGCGAACATTGAGTTATGCGTCCCTGGCCGTGGCGTACGCGCAAACCTCGCATGGAATTGAAACGTTCCGTTTCTCGATAAACACATCCAATGGAAATTCGCATTTGACTTGCAAGAAGATTAATTTCTTTGATGGCGGAAGTCTCCCTGCGGATGCGATCAGGTAATCGTCTACAAACATCCTTGTATGTACATAATACTCGAAGATGGTTGCACATAGTGCCTACATTCAGTAAAAAATTAGCAGTTTAATAAAAGTATCCTAAAACCAGTTAAAACATTTAATTAAATTTTGTTAACACAACACTTTATCTTCAATTTTTTTCTTAATTTTAATTAGAATCTATTTAAATAAATGTATACGTTATTAGTGTTTTCTAATTGCTTAAAAGAAAAATGCTAATTGAGCTTTGCGAATAACAAATTATTGGTCATAATGTTTTTGTAGCAAGAGACCAATGGATTGCGTGTTTAACTGCTAATCAAGTTCATAACAACGAGCATAAATGAAAAACTGGTTAAGGTGTCATTTTTGCACAGCCGTATTTATAATCATCCCTTCCACCTATTCTTAATTACTCGAAATTTCATATTTAGATTTACAACAAAGGTGCGCTTTGAAAGACTGTTTAATGCTGTTTTTTCATAAATGTTTATTTTCAGAAAAATACAAGAAACACCGCATCCTTGTGTACATGTTGTACTATGTCAGAAGTTAATTTTGCAATTTGCATAAAGCCGGTACACTTTTTAACAACTCAAAGCGCCGATAATTAAAAAGCAAATTATGACAATTCTGCTTGTGACCTATGTACGACTAAACGCGTTATTATAATTAAATAATTCTTTCTTCGAGTTAGCTTTGTGAATTCTGTCTGCAATTTACGAAGCGCAATGACGTTGCTTGACGTTAATTTTGTTTTCAAACTTACATACACGACAAAGTATAATATATCGCCGCTTGTTATATTCTTTAGGGCGCATCGGCAACCCTGATAGAATGTGATACTGCTGTACTGAATCTTGTTAGGTTTACAACTTAATGGCGTCATCACTAGTTTCGTATAAATTGCGATGCAGCTTGTACCATTAAACTGTAAATATTGCATCAATGTGTACGCTCCACCGTACAGTTCCCCCGAGTTACATTTTGAAGACGAAATAATTAATCTGAAATTCCTTTTGTCAGATGATATCTTAATTTCAACCTTCCTCAATTACAATGCTGTAAAAAAAAACTGCAGCTTAAAATAGAACAATTCTGCGAAATTTCTTCCAAAATGCCGCAGTTAATTGCATTGCAATTTATCGTACGTTAAAAATTGTTAGAAGCTAACTCATACATTTTCATCTCGAAATTCAAAATTTTTAATGTTAATTCTGTCAATTATTAATTTTGAAGAATAAACTTTTGTTGAAGTTTATTTTGGAGTTTAATGGAAATGGCAGTTGAAAATTTTCCACGTGACTGATTTCGACATCTTAATTTGACGATAATTTAATTCATAATACAATGAGCGCAAAATATCCACACATAACGTGCATTGCGAACATCGAACAGCCAAGTTCTGAAGTCGTACTTAAGAGAGTGACGTGCTTAGGTTACATCATTTGTCGCACGACGCTACATTGTCTCAGTGCATCATTCCATTCTATAATGTAGTACCATCTCTAATTTAATAGCACTATATTTCTAGCGTAACGCGGCATTTAATCAGTGTCATGTCATACTGCAAAATATCTCAAGCATCGAAACGTTTCCTCATGATATCTTTTTTTCCAAATTTTCATACAAGGCATCATTAAAAATATTATATTACTTTTCTCTTAGCCAACTATGAAAGATTTATTGAGATTTTGTTTATCACTGCAACTTGGAAATAAAATATATAAATCATTTTCTAGAATTATAAAACGAAGGAAATGTTTTCGAGTTTAGTTATATTCCAAAAAGGAACTATGGAATATTGCATCTGTAAAAAAAATCTCACATTTTACGGTATCGACTCGCGGAACTGTAGATTTAAAAATGATTGCACCGGACAAGAACAGATATCTTAGCTGTCATAATTGCAGTACATTTCAAAGCTTCTCTACTAGAATATATAAATTGTTGAAGTTTAAAATACTACAAATTCTAAAAGATCTTAGTATTTCAAAATTGGAAGTGTGACGAAAAATTCTTTGAACAATATTCTCTAAAAATTTCCTCTCGAAAAATCTGAAAAATTAAACACATTACATAATTAACAGTATAAAAATTTCATTTCATGCAAGAAAAATTGATTAAAATAAAAAAACAACAAGAAATAACAATTATAGAATGTAAATAGTATTACAAAAAGTGTCTATTTTTACCACTAAAACAGTCAATAATAAACTTCTTTTTATTCTAAATTTGCTTCTCGTCTAGTTGTAAAGAGCAAGTAAATTTAACTTGGACTCCCGACTGAACTCTTCCTAATTAAAAACATGTGGGTCTAACTTATCGAACAAAATTTCTTATGACAGATGCAAACGTAATAATGTTTGAGGTTTAACTTTTCTTTTCGTAAATATTTGTTATTTAATTATTGATTTAAAATTTTCTAATTAATATAAAAATAATATTTTTGCAATCAGTACGCAATTTTATATCAGATTGTATATAAAAACGTACAAGAAAACAATTTGTTTTTATTTGTTAATAAATTTTAAGTTGTGTTACAAATAAAAAAATATAGTGTACTGACGTGATTCTCGTAATATTGCTAAGAAGAATCTGCAAAATTTTGTGTCATTGCAGAAATATCATTTTTGTATAATGACCCTTCTGTAAGTAGTAGCTTACTCCTGTAGATAAACTATCCACAAGACAAGAACTAAAAATGATCATTTTTATTAAAAGTTTCTTAATACTGCATATAAAATATAATTTACTTACCTTTTTAAAGAAACTTTTTATTCTGGACTTTTAATTATTCGCAAACTACATTCATAAAAACTATTTAAATTTTTTTCTATTATCGTATTTTTTTTAAGCTATTAGAAACTATTTTTAATTTAGTTACAAGAAGATTACCGTTTTGCTTTTGATGCTTCATATGCTCATTTATAATTGGACGAAAACAGTAGGTTTTTATGATTTGCTACATAAAATATCGATTTATCTGTTTTATAAACTTTTAAAAAGACAAAACAAAAAAAATCTCTCCGGCGGGGAATCGAACCCCGGTCTCCCGCGTGACAGGCGGGGATACTGACCACTATACTACTGAAGAATACAGAATTCGAGAGAGTGATGACTATTTTCGAAACAGTGAATCGATGAGGGAAAGAGACGATAGTACTCGAGAAAGAGAGAAAACATAACATGCTTACGTTTCGCTCAGGAAAAATTTGCAAAATTATTCTTGATGTGTAAGAGAACTTTTCTGTATTCGAAGCAAGGAAAAAATTCTAGTCAAATATATACTTTGATGACAAAAATTAATTTATATAGTAGTCTACTTAAAATTGTTTTTGGCAATATCTCAAAAAATACGCATTGGATCAAAAAAAGTTGTGACAACAAATTTTAGTCTCGATAAAAGTCATCAAATGATATCACATTTAATTTCCCACACCCATGTCCAAGGGAGTAAACGGGAGGTAAATAAAACAATACAAATAAAAACCCTTATTTTCTTGCATATTCAAATTCTCAAGCTAATTTAGCAATGATTTAACTCTAGATTTAAAGAAAAAAAATTACAAAACGAAAAAATAGGGGTGGATTGTTATATTATTTGATAGTTTCTTCTGAGATAACCAACACTTTTTGGTAAATCTTTTCGATCTGATGCGCAGCTTTCGAGATATTACCAAAACAATTAACATAGACCACCCTGGTATTTATGTTATGTTTTTGATAATACTTTCGTAAGCAAGAGTTGTGAACATGACGAGACAAAAAATGCAGCGGTACACTTTTGTAGCGTTTCTTGTTTTCTCTGTTCAATGTGTTCTAATTCGCAATAAATATTTGTGCTTCTATTAAACGTTTTTTTTATATAATGTAACTTTAAAACTAAGTTTTTTTAAAACATGAATTGAGATCATCTTAAATACAATCAAATATGCCTCTTAATTCAAGTTAACTATACTTCAAGATGAAATTTCTTTCTTACGCAAAATTATGCGCATTTTATTCAATATATTTCCTTGTATATTCTGTAAGTTTCCAGAAAAGTTGAACAAGTTTATTTTGAAAAACGCAATATTGAATGTATTAAGCTATCATTTTTCACCATACAAATTTTTAATTTTATACAAACTGCAATATATATGCAACTTTGTAGGTTTCTTTCATGTTTGGCATAATACTATAAAAAAGTTCAATCAAAAATACAAAAATAGTTTTGAATTTTTTCAAAATGGAATTGTTCAGTTTCTATGGAAACCCATAGATATAAAAATCAATGATTCAAAATAATCACTAGTGAATAATGTAAATTATACTATGAATCAGACACAGAAAACGTGGAACTATGCCAAAAGACAAAATAGAAATCGACATTTTTTAACTCTTCATTAAGCATATAATTCAGAGCATTATTTGAAGTAAAAGTATCAATATAGAGCCTTTTAAAAAGAATACCAGAGATCAATCAAGTTAAAAAAAGAAATTTTGATTTGAATAAATCTTAAAAGTATTGCTCTTCTCTATGAATTTCAACTTCATTTCTGATTTAAAAAATACTAATATATTTAATAATGAGCTAAAAGTTTGACATTATGATTTTTTGGTAATATCGAATAAGAAACATCCTTCATTTTCTCGCAGCTTAATTGGAATAATTAATCAAACCTAAATTTAAAGGACTTTACTTGTAATTTGCTTGGCCACTTGTCTATAGCAAATATTTTAAAGTTATTAAATTTAAATACAATTTATCATTTGATCACTTGATTGTTTTAATTGCATTATCACAGACACAGCCCATAACCTTTAAATTATGTAATTCATAACTATTCACTTTTTATTGTAAACCTAACCGGTGAAAAATGACAATTTACTATGTATGCTCCATGCATCATATTTTTTTAAATAAAATTGATGCATGAACCGTGTACATATTTTCCGGGGTTAATTTAAGTTATTATTTGTATTGAATCATCTAACAAGAAAAGGTACATAGCTTTTGAGGTTAATTAATAATTACTGTTAAAGTAAATAAGTAACTAATGATTACTTATCGATATTTTTTCAAATAAAAACAGTTTTTTCATTAGTTTATTTCAAAGACAAACAAATATAAAATAATAATGACAAATTCAAAAGCAAAAAAAATGTAGACCTATAAAATTGTTTTACTATTAATCTAGTTAAAGTAATTTTAAAAATAAATGTATAAAAGTGATTGTTTTTTTTTCATCTCGTATTTATTAATTTATTTTAAATTGGTTTATCATTTTTTTTATTGTTTTAGTTTTTATACAATTTTCACTAAATAAGATAAACAACAGAACAATGTAATTAATTTTATTTCTTGATATATTTTATATACATTATTGCAATAAAAAATATGATAGCTTGGTCATTTTCCAAGAATTATTTATTTATAAAATCCCAGTCACCTCTCTTTCAGATTTGTATATTTTATTATAATTTGTTATGTCCATTATTTTTGAATTTCTTATCTTGAACTTGGAAATAATTAAAAATCTAATTAAAATACCCGACGATATTAGATAAGTTTTGAATTATCAAATTTAGCATGTTAAGTAGATTATAAATATTTATTACATATCTTTTAATAATTTTGTCGATTTTTTTTATGTAGTATATTTTTATTTTAAAAATTTAATCAGCTAAGTAATTGCAAATTTTCTAAAATCGCATAAGTTGAAAATTCGATTTGAGGTTAACTAAATTGTTTATTTAATGATATAAATTGCAAACGGTATAATTTAAAATTATTTGATTCATATTCATGGACGTGTGTTTTTTAACATTAATTTCTACTGAAATTTCAAATTTGATTAAAAGTTAAATAATTGTAAATTAACATAGTTTTATTTTAAAATCTAAACTAAAAAAATAGTTTCTGTATAAGTTTTAAACGAAGTACTAATAATTCCTTTGATATAATAAAAATAGAATAATCAACAACACAAGTTATTAAAGATAAGCAATTCAATAAAAATAAAAAAACATATTTGTTCAGTTATTTAATCCTAATAAATAATTATTCACCGAAGATAAATTAATTTGCCAGCATTCATTTCGATACGAAGAGATTGACTTTATCAATAAAAACATTTTTCAAAAGCCTTATCATAATTCATGCACGCATGAGAACAGACACATTTCACTTAAGCAACGTTCTTATCAGAGGCAAAAAGCAGTACATGTTATTGACAATTTCTGACATTTTGATTGTGCACGGCTGATGATAAATTCTGGCAAAATAGTCAGCCACAAAATTTGACGAAGATAGCACGCACTCGAGCAGCATTTGCTCGAGTGATTTGTAACGACGTAAATATTGTCCGGACATCAACGTCGTATGTCCTCGAATTAATATCTGCGTCACAGTAAAGATGGTCAGTTGTTTCTCACGTAAATTGCGTTATGTTCATTTGTCTTTGAGAATGGGTCTTACTCAAAGAGACAGATTGTCGCCAATCAATCTCAGAAGCTCGGAGCAAAATTTGCTGCTGTTTTTGCGGAACCGTGCGGAACAAAAATGTCATTTTTGCCTACTTTTATTTTCACCTACTTTTATTTTTACGAACTTTAATTTTTGCCTACTTTGAGTTTTACATGCTTTCATATATTTCAGCTTAAAGTAGTGAAACATAACGGATGTTTTTTCACTGTTCTTTGATGCTCCATTTGTTTTATTTTTTTTGTTCTTTTATAAAACAATAATTAAACGAATTCATTGTTAGGTTAATTAAAAGAAGCATTTAAAATAAATTTAAACTTTCTTTGCTTTGATCTTTCTTGAAAATGAAAAATGTGCACGTTATTTCAATGTAGACTGTACAAAGAAAATCGCACAATGCTATATCATTAGTCTCTAATACTCACTCCTCGTTCTCGTATGTAAATACGGTTTCAATTGCCATCAGACAGTGAACTGAAAAACGCCCCAAGCGTGCTACATTCACATACCGATTTGAACTTGTCCCAAAGTACCGACTCGTTTCTCTTTTCTAACTCGTTTCTTTCGATTTGTCATTACTTTGAGTTTCTTTAGTTGGCATCAATTGTATCGATGCAAACGTCAGCCGCAAACAATGACAACAAATTTCATCGACATCATTATATCCGTTTCTTCACAATGAGCCCAGAGGGTGACCACGTTTCACGCCAGCTGAATCTTATTCGTGTGCAATAATTTGCATTTTTAGTTGTAGCGATGCATTGAACTGGCATCGAACATCACTGGACACATGTACAATTTTTTATCGGCAGGATCAAAGCAACAATTTAAGTTTTTTTATTATTGAAGTAAAAATTGATTTACTTGTAATTCATATTATGTTAAAAAATTTAGCCACACAAAAAGAAGAAAAAGCAATTCACTTTTTAAAGATAAAAAAACCAGTATAAAAAACATTAAGAAAAGACGTCTGATATAAAATGAATAATTTGATACAAAATATTTACATTATAGGACAAAAGTTTGATTAGATATGCTTGTGATCCAGATATTGTATATTAATAAGAACGAAAACGATCAAAAGCGTAATAAGCAAAATTAACGCATTAATGAAAATATGAATGTATTGGCGCACTTGTATCACGATCCTTTTTGTTTTTCATATCCTTTCATTCGCTTTTTTTTCTTTTCGTTCAGAAATCCAGCTGCGCGAATCTCATTGAGAATAATCATCAATCATTGAAACGTAACATGCAAGACGAAGCCATTTTCTCCGTGAAAGAGTGCGAGGCTCACTTTGTCTTGACATCTGTCAGACTAAAGCAAAAGCAGAGGACTCATTGTTCCCTTTTCTGGACGCGCCTCGGCCAAAGGCTCATGCAAAGTCGAAAATGAAAATGAATCCATTACAGTTGCCATTAGTCATTGTACGCCTTGTTCTTGTGCCTTAGATGCCACTAATGACCAAACTTGCATCGAAGAAAAGATACGCAACACATCCACTAACCGGCTGGAACAATTTAATCAAAAAGTGTTTTGGCCACGAAGGATGCGTGTTTAATTTCACATCAACCCTCTAATAAATTGCTTTTCATTTGTTGACGATTATCGTCACATGATATCCTTTAAAGGTGTTATGTATTCAGAGATTTATATAATAGATTTAATGTAATGCCTGCAAAAATAAATGAAGTAATATACAAACTTTTTTTTCAATACATACAAAAACTAAAAAGTTACGAAGACTAATTATGTTAAAAATTGAGCTATTTCTATTTATAAACATTTTATATATCGAAGTGCACAGTGGATGGCTTTTTAATAAAAGCTAAGTGCTCAAACTTTATTTGTTAACAACAAACTATTAATTTTAATTTTTTTTTCAACAACACCTTTAAAACATTTTTTTAAAAGCAATTAAATAAATTTTTTTAGTCTCACGAATTATATAGAATCAAATGTCAAATGAGTGAACACAGTTTGCTGGTTGCCGACACAAAATCAATAAAAAATACAAATCGTAATCAACGATGTGAATAAATATTTTGTTTCTATCAGTGGTCGTTTTGTTGCTGCTTTTATTAATTTATTGCAGATGAAATCAAATATAAATTTACTCATTACAATTTGATGGTCTTCAATATTTTAAATTAATTTTGTTTCTTTCTGTATATTAATATTTATATGTTTTTTTAACATATATGTTATGTTTTTGCATGAACACTTGCTCGATACTTTTATATCTAAAGTTTTTATCGTATATTTCAAATCATAAGTAATGTTAAAAAAGAGACCTATGGTAAAGAACGAAGAAGAGTACATTTGGTCAATGGACTGTCACGAAAAGAAAAATTCTTTTTACATTTAGTAAAATGTGCACTTACGTATATTGAGAGATCAAAAATGGATTTTATTATTCTACAAAAGGTGTTTCACAAAATGCAAAGCAATTTTATTCTTCTAACCAACTTAACACCCTAACAATAAGTTCTGAATAATTTTTCAAAAATCAAGTTCCTAATTATTTTTAAAAAACAAACATAAAACCTTCACACTTTATTTATTTTCTTCAAAATTAAAACTTACACTTAAATTGCAATTTTGTACAGCTGGAAAACTTAGTCAATTTTATGAAATGAAAATTTACAGCTCTAAATATTTCTTACAAACATCATTTAAAGTAATTCCAATCGATTTTCCCCTAACAAAAAGATTTCTAGCACATTTATTTAAAAATCAAAATGAAATTGTTGTTATTGACGTAAATCAGTAGCAGAGCAAATTCCACAATTTTCCGACTCGTCTGTCGTCATTTCGTAAAACACACCCACTCCATCAAAACGTCTTCGCCAATTACCAATAGCTGGCAACAACTGCTACCCCGTGGCCGGGCGAATCTTCATGCATTACACATTTGTCATTTGCAATGACAAAAGCACACGCCATGAATTTAGCGCAGGCAGTCGCGGCCAGCCCCCCATTGAATTTCTCGCCCGAGAGAGGTCAAACAGGAAATGAGCCTGTCACATAAAGTAATCAGTTGATTGAGCCGTTTGCCGAGATATTCGATTGCACACAGTCATAAACATAAATAGTCTTCTTATCTCGTTCTGTTCATCGACCTCGGCTTACAATTCACACCAATTAGATCCCCGAGTCTTCTCCGCTTTTCGTTTTCGCTCTCGTTCATCCACTTTTGGCGATTGTCGTTGAGATTTAAAGATCTTTCTGCACCACAAGTACACACAAACACACACACACGGATATATACACCTATATATATTAGATACACCGAAACTTGCTCAGGCTTTATCGATGACAACGACTGCAACGCTAATTAACTTGACTTGAACGCGCAAGTAAATCAGGTGCAACGAGCGTTATCCTCAACAGATCCCCAGTTCATACGTATGTAAGGCCTGAATAATGCAATTGCAGCTGCACAAAATTTATTTCAGAGTGGACTTTGGCTATATCAAATCGCATTAACATGCAATCAACAATTTATCAGCATCCTTTTGTGTACCCTTTGGGAGTTTGCTTTTCTCAATGGTAGATGTCGATGCAGAGCAGAAAGTTTTGTTGCCAATTGAAGAAACGAAGTTACGAAATGAGGATGGTTATTCTAATTTCGAGGTGGTAGACAGGGGTGCAGAAATAATTGTTCGCGGCGGTTCTTTCAATTGGATTAATGCGAGGTGAAGCTGAGGAAGAGCTTGTTCCAAAAGATTGATGGGGTCTTGTCTCGGCAATTTAATTGGATTTCATATAACTGTAAACTAGTTACATTGTGGCATGTAAATGTAGTTTTATTCTTGAAAATACAACCTTTGTTCAGAAGACAATATATACTGAAATCAGTTTTCAATATTCTATCTCAAGTTTTTATTGAACAAAATTAAAAAACGATTCGTCTTTATTAAATTTAAGGGCAAAATTTGCAATATTTATTATTCTTACAAGAATAATGAAGAAAATTTTGTTGATAAGAATAAGTCACAATATCAATTTAATCTAGAACAAAAATAAAGATAATTACACGGAATGGTCTTATTTTTAATTCAACTCTTTTTCTATGACATCACTTTAAGGGTTTTAAATTGCTGAACCTTTTTTCTACTGATTAGATTGCATTCTTATTTTAAGACTTTTATTTGCAGGGTGATTCGTGACCGCAACTGTATGTCGCCCGAACCAAACCTGTTCCCGGGCTTATCTCTTGGACGTGTCGCAACGATAACCAGGCCAACGTGACTGACGATTCTCACGTCTCTTTAGAGGGCTCACGCTGTATGGATTTAATTATTGGAATCGATCGCATAAGTGCTTAATCGGATGGGCGTGAGCCAGGCCGATCATCTGAACAAAAGGCACCCAAAATCCCCCGGATGAGCAGCCAGGTTTCTCGCGCACAAACAAACCTCGTAAACAGTGTGTGTACAGTCGACCTGGTTTTGATAACGAGGGGGTACAATGGCAGGCTCTTAAAAACGAAACACACTTACAGTTAGAATGAATATATAGAGTAAACCAAGATCAAAAATTTATATTCTTTATTTTTTTGTTCTTTGCTGATAAAAATAAACAGCTTATATATTCGGAACAACAAGCCAGAAAGAATAACAACGACAATGTTGTCCCGGGTTGGAAATTTGCATTTTTTTCTTTGTGTCAGAGTAGCTGATTTACAGCCGCCGAAATGTGCGCTCTTCCACAACAGAGTCCACTCTTGCACAAACCATTTGGCAAACGATGTGTACATACAGAACAAAGACGGAGCACGTGAGGCAAAGAGAAAAGTTTTACGTTGCTCTCTCTCTTGATCTGAGAGCATTTACTTCACAGATGATTGAAATCAAACTGCACTGTTTGTCGTGTGTGCCTAGAAACAATGTTTCTCCAACCGTGGCACGTTCGAGTGTCGCTTATGCTCGATAGTCATTGGAAATTTCATTAACCAGCGAAAAGCTGAGAACAAATTGAATAGTTTTGTCATTGTTTGACTATGCAATTAAAGTCATTACGATTTAAGAAAAGAGCAGTGAATTGAAGCAAACATTGATCGAGAGATAAAGTATCCTTAAAATTGACAAAGTTCTTTTTTAAGACAAAAGGTTTTAATGTAAAAATAATTTTCAAGATGATTGTCAATAAGTAAATTTCAAAATACATTCTTTCATTAAATATAATAAGACATTGTAGTTTTTAGAAAAATTCTGTACAAAACCATTGAATCAGATAAGTTTAATAATCATAAAGTGCAACTGACATTGATTCAGCATTTCAACTCTCATAAACACACGCCGACCAACGTACCGTACAATTTACCCTTTTATATCAAGTTTCATCTAACTTATTGACATTTATGAATATAATGCCTTGCTTACTGAGACGTTCAAATTACTCAACTTTTGTTTTCCCAATTATATACGAGTTGTTATAAAATTAACTATGTGGAAGAGAAGTAATTAACATGCTCAATTGCAGCTGCATATGTTAGTCATTAAAAATACATGTGATTTTTTTTTCTGAAGAACTTAAAATTAATTTATTGCCATCACAGCCGCCAGATATTACAATCCGATTAAAATGCTATGGGAATGAAAGATTGAAAATCGTAAACCTAAAAATGTAAAATATGTTTTACAATCTGATAATTAAAAAAGTTGATTTAAATATTGTAAGTATAAATGAATTAACCGGTTTTTGTATACATTTTTTCTCACTGAACATTTGACTATTTCAACTTAAAATCCTTTTATAAAAGACCATAAACATTGAAATTGAAAAATCTTCGACACGAAGAAATTTTGGTATAGAAATTTGTATGATTTCGGCAAATCAGTAAGGTAGCCTTACATCTTCCTTATTCAAATTCGTAATGGAAGCTCAGTCTAATCTCTTCGACGACAGTACTATAAAAAGATGACGATATTGAAGTGGCTGAATGCAATTTTTCTGAAGGCTCGTGCATTCACCAGACTTCTGCATTATATTCTGGCGAAAAATGTGTTTTTTTTTCCTTCAATGATATTCTTGGTATTTTTTGCTGACACGATAAATTGTCGGTGCATATCTCGCACGCAACCAAAACCAAGATGACCGACCGCAGTTGAGAATCTGAGGCCAAGCGTGAGCTGTCATTGGTTATTATGATTATGACGACAACTCACGAAAGCTCCTGAGAGCATACATGTGCCGGATTTTGATGATGGCCCGGGGTTAAAGCTCTTGTACCTAATAATTACCGGGTATAAGCCTGAGAAAAAATTTGCTTTGGGCTAAATTATTACCCAAATTTTTTTAAATCAATTCATTTATTCAGTTTTTTTTCATATTTACAACTTGAAACAAGTTCATTAAAACTTGTGTTTGCACAATTTCTATGTATAAAAATTTATATGTATATATTTCAAATCGTACATAAAACTTTTCGCCCCGAAAACTTGCAAGTTTACAAAAAGAGTTTCGGAATATGGTTAATTTATGAAATTCAGCATTATTATTATGATATTCCGAAGTGGAAAGTTTTTTTTTATTTACTTTAAAAATAGAGAGCAGGAAAAAGTTTCTTTCACTGTGATACATCCCTTCAAATCGATCAAGAGTAAAAATGAATTTATTAAAGTAAACTTTAGTTGCTTTGTATTGTAAAAGTATCTGTCTGACTCTGAAACATATTTGATGTGGAGCTTTTTTATTTACTGCATTGAGTTATAAAATGCGACGTTTGCTGGAGATTTTTATGAAAATTTGTTATTGAAGAATTATTCTGAGATGAAGAAAAAAAAAGAACTATTTAAATGGAGAAATGGAAATTGAAAGTTATTTACTGTCTATAAAATATGCCTTGCAATGTGATAAATATTACAGATATTAATTATTAAGCTATCGGATACTTTCATGTCTAATAATAATCATAAAATGTATACTAATGTCAAAGGTGAATAATTTCACAACAAGTCTAACATGTAATTATTTCGTATTACATTTATAATGGGGGCTTCAGTTGAGAAATACAATTTACTTTTACGAACAATATTTTTAAGTAATTTTCATTTGCCAAGAACATATTAGGTGAATTATAAATTACCACGCAACCTTTTTCTCTCTTCTAATTTAATATAAATCTATAATTAACTTAGCTGCAATATTACCCATCAAAAATGTACGCTTTAATTCAACTTGTTTGATTAAAATTAACCCAGTAGATGTCACTGATACATACCGAGAGTTTTGAATGAATTATTATGACCATTTACTTGTGTATATTAGATTTCCACTAGGATAAAAAAAGAACATCACAAAAAAATTAAACTTTTTCTTGATTAACCTTTTTTGCACAGCATTTGATTTACAAGTACGGGAGTTTTGAAAAAAAATCATTACAAAATCTAATTAGTTAAATCATAAAAACTATTTTTTTTCTATAAAAGTTTGGTTTATGAAACATCACGTTACATTTAATTTATTACGTCTCCTTTTGTGGTACCAACTTAGTTTTTAATTTTTGTTTCAAGTACCGAATTCTATATTCTATTAATTTTTTTTAATTATTCCATAAAAAAAAATTCTCTCAGCCGTGTCACTTTCGTATCATTAAACGTCCCTTCAGTACACAAAGCGTGCTATAAAAAGGAAAAAAAAACTTTGTAATTAATGTACGGAGCACACGATAATGAAGGCTCGTAATTTATTAAAATTTTACGAGCGCAAGAAATTCGTTGATTTTTATTGGCCCATCAAAATCTCTGGATGTAAAAGTGGCCCAAGCGCGGTGCTGCCTCCTCCTGAGCTGATTAATTATTTTACGTTTCGCGAACTATTTCATCCGACCTATTATCCCACCTCGAGCATGCTGCGGGTTATCCTCCAATTTGAGTCGAGCAGCTGTGGTTAACCTTCTGCCGCACGCCAATTTTATGAGCAATAATTTTTCCCCGCATGTACAAGTCTTTTTGTCCGAGTCCAGGTAATAAACATTATTATAATCGTTAAAATGCGATGCTAATAAAATTGATTAGAACGAGCCCGCGAATTTTTGACAATTTTTCACGTCGGCAAAAATTCGCGGTGCGACATGTATTGATCCCCCCCTAGGAAGGGCCATATTCATTTGACAGCTGTCAGTTCTATGCGAAGAAAAAAAAAGTATAACAATAGATCTCTCTGACCGTTGTCTATTAATGAACTCACAATAGTGACACTTCTGTCCACAGTGCACGAATTTTCACGATATTATAAGATTTATTTTTATTATCAAAGATTAAACAAAATTAATAAACAAAAATGAAGCATTAATAAAATTAAAAATACTTAATATAAAAAAGTCAGATTTATAACTTGTATATCTCAAATTTAAGCTTTTATGAATTTATTTCAAAAAAAGCATTGAAGAACAAATTTTTTCTAAAAATTGCATCATAAAAATGAAGAGCTCTTATTACCGTTTCTTTTCATTCATATATAAAAAATTGTGGACAAAATGGATTTGAAATTATATGTAAATCAAGTTATATGTATGTAAGTGGATCGATTTATTTCTTGCCATTTTTTGGCATAACCAAAGGTAGATTATTTTTAGATTCTCTTGCAATTTTTTTTTCTTTCTTTTCCTATATTTTTCTTTACACGTAATGCAGTCAATCGTTTTTCACTTCAAGAAGAGAGTTTTGTGTCCTGGGACATGTTTACCTTGGTCAATTTTATGTATATAGATTTTTCAATTTCAACAGAAATCTTTCGAAATAATTTGATACAAGCAAATAATGCTATGTATAACAATTTTCCCTTCAACAATTTTAAGAATAAAATTAAAAAAAAAAAATCTCAGTCTGACAGAAAATAAATTGATACATTTGGCAAAACTCCTCTCATAAAAATTATTATAATTGTATGTTCACTATATTATTGCTATAAGATGATTAACAACTATTCATCATACATTTCCGCAACAATTTGTAAACAAGCATTGCAATAAAGCAACCAAAATAATTTGTATCATTTTATAGCAATAATACAGCCAAATTAAAATTATACTCATGCGTGCGTCACGCGTACGCATGTATTAATTTTAAATGAGCCTTTATCATCCGAATCGATTTTCGCAGTAATTTTCGTCGCATTTTAACGAGGTTTCGAGTGATCAGCAACTTTGTTTGGAGTGCGTTGATTACAGCTAAGTTCACGTCCGCACGTACTCGTCAGTAAGACGACACGTGTAAATGTATGTAGATACGTGGTTTTGGTAACAGCGCTTACTGGATGACTGGCGGCTTTGTCGAGGCTTACCAGCATCAGTGGCAATCACTGGTCCACAACTGCAACTCGTCCGGCGATTAATTTACAGAGATAAAGTGCAATTAGTCCCGCATGTTGCCTCCCACAATTATCCGTAACCGGGAATTATTATCAACCCACCACCTTATGCACCGAGACGTGTGTCTCGAGATTTGTTGCAAATTTTGTTTTAACAATAATCGCTCCAAGAGATGAAATCATTTGCATCTCTGATTAATGTGTTTACACATACAATTAACATAATTACCAGTCACACGTCTCAAAGTTTAATTTCAAAAAAGTTTAATTCAACGTAAATACTTTTGCAAAAGAATCCTCGCTAATTATCCATAAAGTCAATCTTGAGCTAAGATGTACTGCTGTTTTTTTGGTCGCCACTTTCCCTTTTGCATATGCGAAAAACTAGATCACATTTAATTAAACTTGTACCACAGACTCGCTGTGGCTTTTTGTGGCGACAGCTCATGTTATAATTGGCATAATATGCCCCGCGCAGAACATAATTGCCCTGCAATCGCCCGCTGCTTTTATCGTTTAATATTTGCCAGTCATGTTTCACAACGATTGCACAACGAAAGGACGACTCACTTTCAACAGCACAAGATGATAACAAAAGAAGAAGGAACTTAAATAACTTCGTCTTTATTAATGACCGCTTTTACCGGTGCACTGACAGACAAATTGTGCCCTATCTATAAATTAATCGCAGCCACAGTTACCGATGCAGCAAACAGCGCCGAGATGTTTATTGGCCCGATCGTTATGCCGGAAACTACGAGTTGAGATCAACAAATTAATCTGAAACAAATGTCAAATACCGCCAATTATTTCGCTAGACAACTTTTATTAAGCGGGACGTAATAATTTAACATTATTACCGACAGGGATAAAAACGCAAATTTTTGTCACCTCTGTTCGCAATCCCGAGAGTGAAAATGAAACACGTTTCAGCTATATATTTTCACTAGAAATAACATTATGTGTTCATAATTGTCTGAAATTAAATTAGTTAGAACATAAGTATTATATTTATTAAGATTAAATGTCATTTTACAAGACAACCGTAATTATCATAGGTTTCAACTTGTTTATCACGCTCGTTGTATATTCTACTGGTATGCAATGTTAGTTTTGTTGTCACTGGTACCTTCAAGTAACTCAAACAGTCACCGGACAAAATTACTTCATTCACGCACAAACGACTAATTAAACACTTGGTTGCACGTTCGATTAACTGGGACACATTTAATAGTAAGATGTTTGTTTGAGATATCCCCGTAATTGGCACTGGGACTGTGTATTTGACAAACAAAGATATTAGGCTGAGGACAAAAGTTTTGTTTTAATCAATATATCAACTAAATTCTCAAGGGTAAAAGTAAAGCAAATGGGGCAAAAATAAATGGTCTTTGAGAATTCATAAAATTATTTTTGGCAATTTGTTATTTCATCTAATATGTGTAAAGTAAAATATACTAATAAGTAAAACTAGCTTTTGTAAAATTAACATAACTTTTACAACTGAAACAACATAATTCATGTAAACTGTGAGATTTAATAATTAAAAAAAGAAATAGTTATTTTGAATTTTTTGATGCAATAAACAAATAATAAATTGCCAAAGTTAAACAGCACAGTATCATTAATAATCGCACTACTGATTGATTCGTCCATTTTAGTAATCCCGCAACATTTCTTAACATTTCATCGACGTCAATTTCAATCTCTGAGGGAGGTGAAGGTCGCCTGGCAAAAGTAAACACAATGTAAGCTCTATTACAATTCGGTGGTCTGCGAGCAATAATTTCGCCCGAAGTAATCCCTGAATGAGGACAAAAAGCAACGGGACGCGGGATGTTTCTCGCGGTAGGAGGTCTTATCCTTTGCGTAAAAGCCTTGATGGAATATTCGAGACTCATCAGTGAGGCACGATCTCATCATCGACTCCGCGATCATAATTAAGATACAAAAAGAAAAAGAAGCTCATCAGTTGCGAAAAAAGATTTTTTTCCTATTTTCTTCGTTGTCAATACGTCTGCGTTTATTTGCTCTAACCAGAGCCTTAATCAAGATCTTCGAAATAATAACAAACTCATTCCTGTAATCATTAGTTGTAATTGTTTTCTGATTGATTAAATTTACACAAGTTTTAAATTAATTGCAACTGTATCTAGACGAGAAATTGAAAAGATGTTAAAAGAAATTACTTAACTAATGGTTTAATTTAAATTTTATACAATAGTTGTAGAATTCGAGTTAAAAAAGCATAAGTTGATTTATTTGTCGATATTTTCATTTTATCTTCAGTATCATTTTCAATTCAACTAAGTGGCACATCTCCGAATAACCTCGTTAACTGAGTCAAAGGAGTCTTAGAGCAGAATTTCTGGTAAACGCATCGCCAATACCTCGGAAACAAACTTGCCAGGACCATTATCTAGCAGCTGGACGCACAGTTTCGTCTCGCAGACTATGTATCATTTAAGCCCGAAACTAAGCTCGACGCAAAAGCAATCCATACGTCAAAAGGACGAAGACAAATATCCCAAGGAAAAAAGAGCCCAAGCTAAAAAGATATTAACGTGGGCTTTTTCTCCCCCGAGAGAGAATGGAAAAGCACACTGCAGTGTGAGTTGTTGTCAACAACAGGACCGGCAATCAAAAAACGTAGACAAAACGAACGATTATCTTGGACCTTGAACGCAACATGCCCTAGAGAAATTGACTCTAATAGCACTAGGAAATTCGGCTCTATAATCATCGAGTAATTAAAGTACAAGAGCGCTTCGGAAATCGGTGAGCGACACCCACCATTATAATGGTGTCGATAATTCTTGCGCCGATCTTTTTGACAGATGGCAAGAGGACAGCCAAATTGCCACTCGAGCCCTTAGCTCGTCTCGCGTTAACGCGGATGTATAATTTATTGGATTCACTTTTTGCGAACAAATGTAATATAAGCGCCGATGAAATATGGCGAAGGAAGTGGCAACAAGGAAAACAAGTGAGACGCAAGAAAGCGACCCATGTCATCGGGTTACGGCTGACCGAATTTCCCGAACGAAATCTTTGAGGCTTAAAATCGAAACTCTTCACAGAATTCGGGTTTGAAACTTGTAAACAAGTTTTGCAAACTAAATCGACATGTTTAATGAAGAAAAAGCTAAATTAAAATGATATACAAAAATGTTCTATGTCAAAATGAAAATAATAAATACATTATACATATGTAGGTTAAATAAAACTATATTACTTGTTAAAATCTTTAATTTTAATGTTGCTGAAAAAATATTCGTTCCAATTTACAATTGAATAGATATCTTCTCGTTGAAATAACGTCACGCAAATATACGGGCGAATCATAAACTTTTGCGCAGAAAACAATTTAAGGCAAAGCGCGTGGGTCTTTGTACATTGTACCCGCATTGCCCAATTATACTCGAAAGCGGCAGTTGCACGGTTGCTGTTTTGTAATTGGTATAATTGGACGAAAATGCTGACACCTTCGGTGCAAAAGGCCGAAGGCTGACGAACGGTCCTTTGACAGAATACGTGCCATTGATATCCATTACAGTCGCGCCGTCTCTACAAAGGCAGGCGTCATATTTTTCAACAACAAAAAAGAGCGTAAATCGCGTGACCGATCATCAATAAACTAATAAAATCGTATGCGGTGTGCTGGCAAACGATACGTTCAGATTTTGTCTTTGTCATACTAATAGAAGGTGTTCTCAAAGCTCTATCAATTTTTTTCTTTTTCAATTTTACATAATTATAATAACAAGAAAAATAATAAATAAAACTAAAATAATTTAACTTGTTAAACATATTTTCAGCTTTTATTTATTTTTTTCTTTGCATATAACACCCGGTACATAATCTAGTTTCCCTCATTGCATTTCTACTACTGACGTGTCAACGCAACTTCCTGACTTGTGTGTCGAGGTTTTTTTTTTTTTTTTTGTTTTTATTTTTTTTTTTTTTTTTCCTTTTTTTTTGG